>VWZV01004127.1:0-110137 GCA_013397155.1 Irena cyanogastra
AGGATATATTCAAATTTTTTATATTTACATATATATACATTTGAATATATCCTTCAAATATTTCCAGTGTTGAATGTGGAAGAAAAAAACTTGCTACAGAATACTAAAATATAAAGGAAAATCCTCATAATCTTTGAAGCAGATTTTTTTTTTTATCTTCAACTGAAAGCAATTCAACTGGTTTTTCTGATGAGCTGCAAAATCCTGTAGCTGAAATCAGTCATGCATAGTCTTTAGGAAATGAGAAAAGAATAGTTTGAACTTTGGAATTCTATACAGAAATTAGAAGAAAAGTCATGTTAATGGTAAGTTACTTTTCAGGATTATTCTGTGCTTTAAATTAACCCTGACTTTTGAAGAGTTCTAGAGAAACTTGTGCCATTTCAGAAAGCACTAAGAGATATTTACAGAGTGCCCCTGAGTGGGGTTCTCACCATTTCAAACAGCTCCAAGAGTCAGACAAATTAAGTACAAACTGAGGAAACCTTCTCTTCGCTACTTCTTTGTTGATGTACATGAAGTTAAGGCTCTGAAATTGCTTCATTTTAAGAACTACAAAAATAAGAAAAATACTAGTAACTGTCTACATCACCACCAATACTGAAAACTATCCTGGATTTGAGAAAAACTCAAGTCCATCCACACCAGGCTGTCACAGACCACCTTTTAAAGCTTCCTTCATTCTCAAACTTTCCATAAAGCTAAGGCATTTATGACCCACCCCAAACATGGAAATCAAAGTGACCAAATTTTCAAAAGAAAATCTGAAGTCATTAGCAATTACTGAAAATTTTAACCACAGCTTTAAATAAATAAGTGACCCCTTTAGGGCACTCAATTACAGCTTGCCAAAATGCTAATAGATGTAGCCCTTTTCTTCACCCTTCTCTCTCACCTCCAGAACTCCTTGAAATACACAAGCTGAACAAGTATTATTTTAAATCTCTTATTTTCTCTGTTCAGTATCTTCGTATTTTAGAACTCTTCCAGTACTCAGAAAGAGTAAACATTTTGTTCTCAGGCATTAAGTCTCTAGTAACACTCCTTGTGTTTTATTTGGAAGAGTAAAACACAAGTCAATAGAACCAAGAAAACAAACACAGACCAAACAAAAACTCCAACAAAACCCAAAAACTCAACACAAATCAAACCCCCCTAGTTCTGAATTTCCATGCTCAATGACAAATGGAAAATCTATGAACACATTCTGGTGACAAGGATAGAATTTTAACGCAGAATATGGCTTAAGAAAGAGGTAAGACAAAAGGCTATGGTGATTGATCCTGAGTTGCATGGAAAGAAAAAAAAATATTAGTAGCTGCCCAATAGACTTCAGAGTTTGACATAACATCACTGCTCTTGTACTAACAAGAACAAAAATACATAATAACTGAAGCAGTACAGAATTTTCTTCAATGTCTGCCTTTCTGTATTAGAAAAGGAGAAAACACACAGAGTATGGCAGAAGGTTGATAGGCAAAGACAAATGGCAGTTAATGTATCTTTCAAAATTAAGTCCCAAAACAGAGAACTTAATTCTGCTGCAAGGTCGTATAGAGTACTTCATTTGTTGTAAAACAGGGCCCTTGCCATGCCAGCTTATTGTCTGAGATGTGCCAGCCATGGTAGCCCAGTCTTCCCAGGGGCTTGAGCTACAAGCTCAGATCTTCAAAACCTTTTACATCCCTTATTTATGGACTGATACACTTTGATCAGCCAAGCCAGTTATTCTTTCCTCCTCTCTATTTTCATCTTTCACCAAACTCCTGATAAAATTTTGTTTCAGACACGTTTATAGACCGATGTTATACTTGGAGCAATTCACTAAAGATTATTTTCTATGTTAATTTCAGAAATAGATAAAAAATCAAATATACCCTATCACTGAATTTTCCTAACAGTCCCTCTCTTCTTGCAGAAAGGCACAACTACAATCTACATCTCCATACCCACTGGGAGAAAATATTCCTCATCTTTCAATAGACTAAGAGTACGTAGGAAATGGCATAAGCAAATTCAAAACATAATATAAGCAGACAAATTTAGCGGCATATTCAGGTACATTTCTTGAGAAGAGTAGTAAAAGGCTTTTTTGGCAGATTTTCTATTTAATTTAGTGTGCCACAGGTGATGGGGTTAACTGACTGAGGCTTTGATCAGGTGGCAATTAATACTGCAATCAAAACCAGAATATATGGAACACAGAAAGAGTATGGTACAAGTGCAGTCATTGAAAAAGCCTCATGCATCACACATGGAGGAAACAGGGTGCTCTGTAAGGCTCCAGGGATTTTTAAATTATTTTATCATACTGCATGTTCCTTAGGAAAAATGAGAAACTGTCGAGTTAAGTATATTTCAGAGGCAGGGGGCGGAGAAGAATTTCTTTTTTCCTCAAACCTTCCCCCATTGGAGGCAGAAACAGTGGGTTCCCATCTCAGAGACCAAAAGTGGACAGTTTTTTGTGGTTGCCCGTTTCTGAATAACAGCAGCAGAAAAAGTCCAGTTTTAACAAGAAACTGCTCAGTTATCCTACTCATATTCAGAGATAAGGAAGTACAAAAGAGACATGAACTGTAGTTACTTCTGTCTGCTGCTGCTGAGTTCTGTACAGCTCTTAGTGCCTGACAGAAACTATTAACAGAAATGCCTTTTAATTTTGAAAAGAAATACTGTGGATCTCAGCTGTGAATTTTAAGCTTCCAGCATAGTCAGTGTTTTAGGAGAGGAGAAGGACAGAAGGTGGAAGTAAATAAGTTTCAGTTTTGTCTCCTGAAATGGGAAGACCATTTCTTTCCCAGCTATATGCGTGAGGGGATAAGTAGATTAGAGATGTTTTGTTAATAAATCAAACTGCTGCAATGCTGTATAACAGCACAAACATGACGAGATCAAACTCTATCACTGGAGATTACTGCATGTCTTTAAGGATCCTAAAAGATTTGCTACTCAGAGAGGACTGGAACCAAAATCCACTAAAAGCAGTTGAGATCTGGACACTTGTTTTCATTGAGCTGTCAATATTTCTAGTGAAGAACAAAAAGACAAGCCAGCTGACAGCCATATCTAACAAAAAGTAAATGTACCCCGGCCAAGGTGAAAATAATGCACATTTTAACAATTTATAAACAGGACATTAATAATTTCTTTTAGCTTTGTGCATGCACTCCTAGAGAGAAACCCATCTGCTGTGTTTTATAAGCACACCTACGAATGAAATGAAGAATGCTTTGCAGTCAATAAAGGAGCTATAAGCAAGGGAATCAAGCAAACCAGTTAAGTGCCTCCATGCAAACCAAGGGACACCATTCATTGCTACCATTGTGGTAGCCCTTTACTAAAACAGAGCTTTTTCTTTACTAGCTCTGCACAGCACAAGAAAAGACCACATATAAAAGACCACTATAATCTGTCAGGAGTTTCACTCTAAAACATAAGCAAGCAATGGATCTCAGTTCCACTGACAGTTTAATTTTCCTCTCTTTCACTTTGAGGAAATTACAATTTCAACCTCTCATATCATATCTGGGGCAGATTTTTGACCCTCCAAGCACACTTGTCACCATTTTGAAAATATAAAACAAAACAAAATTATTCTCAATCACATGAAACACAGCTATTCTCATCAGCGTAAGTTTGACGTGTTCCCAAATTAGTAACATCACCCCAAAATCTTAATAGTGATCTCCACTACATAAACTGAGATTTCACAAATTGAGTTGGTTCCCAGGACATGCTGAGCACATGCACAGATGTGTCTTGTCAGTGCCTTAGACCAGCCCTTGGTTCTGCAGTGCTGATGTACCATTAATTAAACCAATTTCTCATGTAAACTGAAGAGATAAGGGTTCTGAGAAATCAGTTCCACATTTTGATCAATCGCACTGATAGCTGGACCTAACTTTGCTGTTCTGGGCAGGGGAACTCTGGGCCAAAAGACACCACTGTAGGAGAAAAGGGACGCTAATTCCAGTCACGTGCCAGCGCAAAGAAAGGATAACACAATTCCCAATGCAGATAGCATTAGAGCTAGCCTAAAGCTTGCTGCCACAACTCAAAACCATATTTGAACTAATGTGACATTTTAGGAGTGTTTTTGTTGGGGTTCTTTGTTGTTTTGTTTGGAGGTTTTTGTTACGTTTTGCTTGTTCATTTTAATTCTATTTGTTAAGTACAAAAATGATGAGATCCTCCAAACTCAGGAGGTTTTTAAGTGCCCTACAAACTCAGGGCACTTAAAAATCATAGGTTTTCTACACAGCAACAGCATTTTGTTAGCGCCCTCAGGATTCTGTCTGTCCAGCTGACCCTGCTTCCCTTCCCTGAACTGCAGCTCTGCACCCCAGGGTATGCTGACCTAAATGCAAACCCTTTATCCTCAACTTCTCTCTGTCCAGTCAACTACTTTCCTCCGGACATAAAGGCCACCTCAACAAAAAGATGTTCTCACTGCACTGTGCAGAGTGTGAAGGTCGCCACTGAGCAAATCACCAGCTGAGCTTACATTACATACACACACACACCCAGACTTACACATATCTAGGGGAACTGTGTTAGTTCACAATCCTGACAACTTAGTTTAACAGGACTGAATCTCAGTAAAGACATATGCTACATCCCACAAAGGGTTTTACTCTCCCGCTAATTCTAATAAAACATTTTCAAATTAGAGAACATGCTCATGTTGCATGACATATAATTTTCAACTGTTGCCTTAATTCATTTGAACTCATACTATATTTGATTTTAAGTGCATATTACTTCAAATGCAGCTTGTCACTATGGATATCAAATGCTCTTTTGGATGTTCCAGGGGCTATATATCAGCAGTTTATTTCCCTCTATTTAAGAGCAGTAAGTCATTGCAGTATTTTTGGTTGGTGTTAAATATGCAGAATAGTGATCTGTTAAGAAATGCAGTAAGAGAAAAGTTACTGATGAACTTGGAAAATACCAGTCTACCCTCAGGGTACTAGAACAAACTCCTATCACACTGACTGTCAAATCAGTGAGCATATATTCTTCCTTACCTCTAACTACTGTCTTCTCATTCTAGCTTTTACAGCTTATTGGACCACATCCACTCCATGGTTCAATGTTTTCTTTTAAAACAAAAAAGACCCCAAACTCTTCCCATAGCATTTTCAGTTCATTTTTCTTAGCTCTGATTTGTATTATAATGCATATTTGATTATGCTTTCCTGCTAGACTTCCAAAACCTGAAGTTAAGAAAGAAGAGGTAGACCCCAGCTGTGCTTTTGGAATGCAAATAGTGACAATCTACCTTTGTATAGTTATCAATAATTAATACCCAGTTACATTCCACTACTGATGCTGTGACCAATGGATCAGAAAATCTTCATGCCATATTCTGGAAGGGAGGGAAAAGACTGTAACAAGTTATTTCATCCATGTGGTTTTGCCCCACATCTTTTTATATTTCATTTCCTCATTCTGACCTACTACCCTGCTATTTTGGCAACAGGTGCCACTGTTAGTAAGTATAGTAAGACAATATGATACAATCTTGATATTCTTTTAAAATTAGCATGGTCTCTGGAGTTGGTACTTAATTTGCACTATTTTGCCTGTTTGATCTCCCTAGCAATCCTTGCAATGTGTTCCTTCCTGAAGCATGTTGACCTCTGAAAATGTAAAGGCTTTTTCAAGCCAGAGGCAGTTGCTCTCAGTTGCACTTCTCACACACTCTCTCTCGTGTTTAGAAAATGAGAGTTAACAGAGAAACAATACAGAAAACTTACATAACAACTCTTCATTTTTTTCTTTAAACCACAGGCTGAGCATCAATTTTCTCAGAGCTCATTCCACATCAGCTTCTACCATTTATAACTACAGTCACTAAATTGGACCAAAACCATTCTATCTAATAATTAACTAAATTACCAAAATACCACTACAGCACTATTAAAGCAAGAATAATATTCCAATATAAGATTTAAAAGCTTATGAATTTTCCAGCTGAAACCTTTCCCTGGTCTTAGCCCAGATGGTTGACCAGTGGTTTCCCTGAAACTCAGCTCTGGCAACTTTGTTTGAGAGAGACTGCTTTGATCTGCTTGTCCTGAAAATGGATTTTATTTTAGTAAAAAACAACAAACTAAATGACATGCACGGTACAGGGGATGAACCAGAAAAAAACCAGGGTCCAGGCTCTGGCAGGGATATTTATACATTTATGTATGAGGAGGGGTTAAGGCGGGATCTGAGGGAAGGATCCAGTGGGAAGGAACAATTAAGAATATTAAAATCAATGCAGCAAAAAGTAACCTATGGTACCAAAGAGAACTCAGAACTTTCTGGTAACAATTTGCATAACAGAACGAGAGGATTATGGGTGGGAGCTCCTGCTCACCCTAACTAAAGAGAGTTTTCCCACGGCCTTAGGCCGAAGTTTTCCTCTTCTTTTAAACTAATCCAACATCCAGCCATAAAATTGTTTATTTGGGCTGTGAATAAAGAAACTACAAAATAGTTTTTCCCTTATCAGGATGGGCCTTATGTTGTTAAAAAGCTTTAGTCTGTTGCAGGTTTGTATCTTTAAGCTTTTTCATTCCTAGCTACAACTGCATGTGTCAGCAAGTCAGTGGGACTGGATGCAGAGTTTAGAAGTTCATGAAAATTTAACTCCTTCAAGTTAAACAGTAAACAGAAAACCTTTGGCTAAAAGGCTTCATTTTTAGCAGAAAAGGAGGAGTTAGAGTCCTTGTTCTCAAAAATCTACTTCCTTCCCCTTTCTTCTAACTCTTCGAATGGGATCCAGGGCACCAGCCATATAAACAGCAGTGTTTGACAACTTCACATCTCCTGCTGGTATCCCCGATAGATCATGACTAAAATGGATTTTATTTAAGTGTGTGGCACTGCAAAGAGAATAGATGAAGTGAGAAGAATTTATGTTGTCTTTGCAAATACCAACATACACTTAACTAAGATCAGAAATAACCAAGAAAACTGATACCTAGATTCTAAAAAATTTGCATTTTAGAGGTGCTATCTGGTATTCACAATTACTGTTTTCCTGTTTTCTTCTTGTAAAATAATCGTGATTCCTCTAATATATTTCCTCTTCTTTCTGTCTGTCAGGAGAGCTGCATATTAGACAGACCAACTCTTTCTAGTCAAGGCATTAGGACTTATGGATAAGTAGTTTATTACTGCTCAAAGGCACCCCAGGACCTTTTTTCTAGTCTCCCACATCCCAAATAGATGTGCTAAAAAAAATTTCTTCAGGAGAAGCTTAATGTTTCTAGAAGCTCTGACTAAAAGAAAATGCCTGCCTCTCCTGAGCCTTGCTTAGAAATTTAAACCTGCTAGGTAGGCTTAGAGTACTGCTGGAACAGGCTACAAGGAGAAAAACTCAGGTTTAACACTACCTTGAGCAGTTTTCATTATTACTGACTGAAAAAAACATGTCTTTGATGACAGTGGGAGCATCATTTGCTCCACTGAATAAACCACCAAATTCAGAATAGCAACAGACAGTAGAGCTGGCTATAGCCAACATAAAAATAAAACCTCCATGGCAGCACTAAAATTTAAGGGCTGAGTCAGCCATATCTTGAAGTAATGGGGTTAACTATCAAGTTGAAGCCTTCAACCCACTCACTTTCAGTATAATTCAGGTTGCACCTTTAAGTAACTCAGAGACTCTACTATAAGCACTACTTAGAAACTCCTGAAAAAGAAGATGAGGGGAGATGAAGTTACTTTTCCCCCTGCCCTGCTCCTTTTTTATGTCCTCACATCTGACAAAACCCATCTCCTAGCTGCTTGGAGCCAAAATTCTTATGTTTTTTTCTAAGGGTTTTCTGATGATGTCTCAATGAGAAACTGAGCAAAGTCAGGTCCCAGTACCTACAGTGTCAATCAAACTGATTCAAAAGAAAGATGATTTCCTTAGCATCATCTTCTTTATATTTAATTATTCCTTGCACTCTCACAAGGGGGTAAATTAGGCTGGCTTAACTGGCTGTACTAAAGGCCTCACAATCCTCAGGTCTTTGACACAGAATTTGAGAAACAGGCCTAGTAAAACTCAGAAAAGCAGAGCATTCTTTCAAAAATGAAGCTTGAAAAAGACATTCTGCTCCTTAAATCCCAGTCCTCAATGAAATATGGAAAGCTGAGTGCATGTTCTTGTTTCATTAAGGCAATCTCTACCTTTAGGAATAAAAGGAGAGTGTTGTTTTTATTACATGTCCTGTGCGAAACTATTAGACAGGGGCAGCTAAAAGCACTCTAATAACTTTCCTAAGAACATTTAAGAATTTTGATCTGTTTAGAGAAGTTTGTGATATATAGAATTCAATGGATATACTCTGAGCCATAATCTTAGAAGATTACAAGCCCATATTTTTGCCAGCAATAGGGCTCACCAGCTGAAGAGTTTATTTCCAGATTCCTGCCAGAGTGAGTAACAGTCACCAAGTTCTCTTGTGCAACCTGAATATACTATTCCCCATTTCATTCCTATCTGTATCCCTTACTCCAAAGGATGCTTTTAGGACCAGGAATATATTGCCTGTGTTCTGTGAATGGGAAGCATGGAGCACAGTATTCTCTAGATTTTAACAAGGCACTGATAACATGAGTCAGTGGCACTACTTGATACCCATCAGATGAAGCCATGCAAAGCTGTGCTTTCCTTCTATTAAATCATTCATGTGGAGGAGAAAAAAAAACCCAAAAAATAAACCAATGCATTTACCTGTTGACTGGAGAACTCATCACAAAATACTCGTCCAGTCTGATGCTGAAGAAAAGTCAGATGTGAGATATCTCCTGTTACTAAAAGCAGTGGCAAACATAAAACTGAAGCCAATTAATCTAAAGCACCTAAGCAACAAAATCATTGGATGAAAAATACAATGTAATTGCTTCCAGGATTATTTTAGCTTCACTATGTTTGCAAATAAACACAAGCATTATTGTGGACTATTGAAAAAATCTATCAGACTGTCAACAGACTCTTCAATAGCTGAGGGCAAATTTGACAATTCCAATTACCTGAGAAAAACCTACTTGACATTTAAATCCTGAAAGTTCATATTTACAAAGCAGCAAGGAGAAACTCAGCCTCTTGCCACCATTTCAGCTCTAAAAGCTTCTAATATAAAATCATACTAAGGGGAAAATAAAATCTCCTCAGTACTCTTTAAAACAAGAATATGAGTACAAAATTAAAGTAGTAAGTCCTTTCTGTATAAAGCTTTGTGCTGCACCTGCACACATTAACTAAAACATTTCAAGCTACATTCTGAACAGTTGCCTTTGCAAATGTCCTTTCAGAAATCATCTGAGGTGCTGCTCTGAAGGACGAAGAGTCTGACTCACTGAATTGAGAGATACCATTGAGTCAGGGTAGCTGAGTCATTGGGTAGTTATGTTTCTATCCAAAATAATTTTTTAATCACTTGAAGATACTCCAAATAGTAAGAATTTCGAAGGAAAAGGGAAAACATTAATTCAGAAATGCAGGTCTTCCTTTTACACAGGTCCTCTTGCAATAAAAACCACAAGAACATACACAAGGAAACAAAGTTATATAGATGTCAAATTTTGGAAGCAGGAAATGTATAGAAATAGAGTGTTTCCCAGATATTTCTGCTAGACAGCTGAAGTTTTTAAGCATTGATCAACCACTGTTCCTGCTACTTTTCACTACATTTCATATATTTGGCAGCCTGTACAGTGCCATAATACTTTTCATCATTACTATAACAACCTCACTGCTGATACTCAATTGAGTTTTTAAGGGGAATGCATGCCACTTTGTGGGTATAATTGATTTAGAGTCAATACTATCTCCAGATAGGAAAAAAGATGAAGAAAGCAAGCAGCCTCTTCTTCCTGACTCCAGCTTTGTCAGTCTTACATCTGCCTTCATTGCCCATTAACAATTACTCTTATTCTTAGACATTTTATACATTTTTTATAGGGAATTACCTTAATAACCTGCTACAGCTCTGAGCAGAATGAGAGAACAGCAAATGGTCATCCATTGATTTTAGCACTGAAAATATTCCACCTAAGATTTAAGCTTCATCTTATAATAATTTCATGTAGTGGTTTTGGTTCGCCAATTCAGGATTTTCACTAATTTTGAGACATCTCAGCCAATGGACTTACTTCTTGCTGTGAGATAGGATTAGGAGAAAGACAAAGCAGGCTCAGACTTCAAAAGGGAATAAAGAAAATTTATTGACAGTAACTAAAAAGGAAAAGAAAAAGTAATAAGAATCAAAACAAACTTTTCGGACCACTTCCTCTCCCTTGCTTCTCTTCTCTTGAACACTGACAATGTAAAGAACCAAACTCAAACTCCTAGTCAGTTTACCACCTCTGACATATTCTTACTACAGGTGTCCTGTCAAACTAGGACACCTCTCCAAACAGTAGAAATATTCTAAACCAAAGTCAATGCTAGACAGAGATGAATAACAAAAATGCATAGAAATCTGATTCACTTCTTTCATCCCTTTTTTATAAAGAGGCCCATTCCTGTGATAAGCTGAAGTAGAGATGTTATAGTTTAAATGGTTTCTAGAGCATTTATAGTATTCCCTGTAGTAATAAAGCAACCTTCTTTTTTCTGATACTTCTACTCCTCACTTTTTTTCCTTGCCCAAGGCATCACAGCTTGTCCTCTACCCCAACAATAATAATAAACCCCAAACAAACACAAAAATCCACAATCAGACAAAGAAAAAAAGGCTAGGCTTATTCTGAATCACTACTAAATTGATTAGTCTAGAGTATTTTTTCCACCATCTTTTCTACTTTCACTTTTCCCCCAGGTATATAAAAACAAGACACACAAAACAACCAAACAAAACTAAATCAAAAAACTCCAATGCAACAAACACACACACACACCCCCATCAACCACTTCTGTACTCAAATCTCAACTGAAGACATTTACCCGTGAGTTGTGCCAGTTTAATTTGAATTGTCAACTTTTAGAGTCAAGGATAATATCTTATATAGTTCTTGTAAGCTGCACATTCTTATCGTATTCATTCTTCTTGTATTACTCATAAAATTTTACAACTGTATGACTAAAAGGAGAGAAATATCTAAATTTCCCTGAAGTTGAAGACAATTTGGCACTGAATACCCATTTCTCCATTGAAACAAGTAAGCCGTTCTCCAAATTTAGATCCAGAACTTCATTCACCTGAGAGATACACTTTCTTCTTGGGTTATTTCTACATTGCTACTTACTGATACTAAACAGGTAAATTTTATCCAGCTATTTCATGGCCTCAGACTTGAATATGCAAAGAGATTTGCAGAGCTGTACAAGCATATGGGGGGGCCTCAATTACGTGGCTCAGGGGGCTCACAGGTTATGTTGAAATTACACTACTTTTGAGAAGTTTTTCCTCCAGGAGTACCACACCAGCTGAAACAGAGTACTTTTCCCACAGTCTCTTTGTACCTTTGAATGGATCCATTTGTTTTTCCTTATTTTTCTAGGAGGACTAATCTTATTTCTTCACCCACATTAATTCCCATTATTTCTCCATTACTGTGCTACTGCAAAAGTATTTCCATTTGCAGTTACATACCATTGCTGATGACATTCTTTATGCTCTGCTATATAGAACTTCTAAAGAAATATCTGGAAGTTATTTTAAGTTGATATATCAATATTTCTTCTTTAGAGATTTTCCCCTTTGAAAGATTTAAACCTCTTCACAGCAACACAAATCCAGACTTTGATGCCAAAAAGGGTTTAAGTGGCTGTTCTGTTAAGCAGGATGTAGCGTTTCTTCAAATGATTCTCATATCCAATCCATAACTTTTAAGCAAACAAAAGCTTGTCTTCCAGAAATCTGCATTTTTGCAATCTAAAGAAAAATCCACAATGCCAGTTTGCAATGAGTTACTGACTTGCATGAGCCATTTTCTGCCTTCCTAATTCACTTGAAAACCCAGCAAAAAAAAATCCACATCTCTCAAGGGAAGCAGGGTTTGTATCTGAATTATTTTTCCAGGCACTTAAAGAGATAAATCAAGAATTTAAAAGAAACTAAGTCTGTGAGTATTTCCCAGCAGCCTGCTTGAACTCTGCTCTGCAGGCTTATATAACTTCTTGCTTTCAGACACAAGGATGATGAGAGATCTGCCAAAGGAAGTCCCTCATGAACATCCCAGAGAAAAATCACAGACAGCATTATCCAGGGAAAGAGAACTGAAGTCACACGAGACATAATCACTGAAGTTTTCTCACAATTACATATATAACTGTAACATATTAGGTAAAATGAGTTTTGCAAACTCTTCTAGGTAGTGCATAAACAATAATATTTCCAACAGTGGGAGCCATCCCAGTGAGAAGACAAAATCTTTGGTTTAGAAAATGCATTCCAGGTTTAGTAGAAATTGTTTTAGTTCACAAGTAAAAATATTACATTTTCAGCCCAAAAATTAATCTAATTTTTTTAAACTTGAAGTGAGATTCTGTATGGTGTCTGTCTCAGGCAGACTTTGAAAGACTTTACTGAGATAACAATGAATTTTAAAAAAGGACATCAGTATCATCCAACACTGGAAGAGAAGGGATTTTTTAAAAATTTAAACTAAAGGATTTGTGAATCTGGAAGAGTGCTCATGGGTTTTACATTGATTTGTTTAATGGTTTGCTCAGAATTTCTTTAAAGTGTTACCATTTTATATAAATTAATATTTATATTTTTTTAAAAACCAAACACATTCATTCTCAGAACATAAAACAATCTCTGACTGAGAAAAAAGGAAAAAAAACATGAAGTGACTGAGTAGCTATCCAAACTGGAGCACATGAACCTTTCCTTGTTGCCCAGCTTTTAGAATGACAACAACTAGATTTAACAATTTTACATGTAAGAATCTGAAACAAGATGCAATAGAAAAAATTCAATACACTTATCAATAATTTTGCTCTTTAGGTTTACAAAATCTAAAAAGGCAGTGTAAGCCTGCTGAGTATGGAATTTTATATCTGCTTTTTGTATTCTACACACTAATTTGGCAGAGGTTGTAGGCCAAGTCCTGCATTACTTGCTCAGGCCAAACAGACAAAGAATTGTGTCTCACAGCTGTTCAACACTGTAAGAAATTATCCAAAAATGGATTTATGCCTTAAATAACACATCTCTTACACAATTTATGTACTATTCAGTGTAGAATACTGCTCTTGTCTCATGAGGAAGCCTAGATGTGTAGAGAAATGTTTTTACATTCTTTAACTCTGATACACAAAAAATTAAAGAGACCCTGACTCAGCATTAAATGTTTTACTGTAACTTCATCTTCTAATAATTACAGCAAGTAACCTTTTAGGGTCATCTGTGAAAGGTACTCAAGAATGAAATTAAAATACTCATATCCTTCAATATTATTCATTTCATGACAGACCTGCATACTTTATACTGCCCAGAAAATACAGAAAAGCATAGATGGTCCAGCATAGAAAAGAGCAGGGAAGCCTCTGAAAGGAAAGAGAGAAAGATGGAGACAGAAGGTGTAGCAGTGTGTTTTTATGAGTTCTTTCAGTTTTATTGTTATAATAGTTATTTAATGTTAGTTAGTTTATAATTGTTTAACGCTTGTACCCCATTTTATCCCTTCAGGACAGTTCCTTCCAAGTTGTTTACCACAAAGTTTTCCCGCCACTGAACTGTCAGTCAGTGTGTCGGTCTCCCTGTTCCTCCACTCCTTTCTGGATATAGCCCTGCCACTCCAAGTTGTGCTGCCTCCCTCTCCTGCCCATCAACACTGTTACACCCACTTAGTTCCAGAAAATTCGCTGTTAATCACCCTAATCCCCTAAATTGATTGGTCCTGTGGGCTTCTCCCCTCCCCTGTATCACCCTCATTGATCCTGCCAAGTCCCTCACTCCTCCACTGGTTTCTCCCCATTGGCTGTGTCATGTTCCCACTCCTGAGTACATGTCCTTTATAATCCCTAGCCGAGCCTTAGTTTAGTCCTTTATAATCCCTAGCTGAGCCTTAGTTTGGTCATCACTCGTCCCTGACCTATGCTGGGGGGTTCACTTGTCCCTGACCCATTTGGGAATAAAACTTGGACTACACACAAGTGCCCTCTCCTTCGCTTCTTCGTCTCGTGTTCTCGCGGTTTCCCTTGTTATAAATGCTACGAGCCAATTCGTTAATTAATAAGAAATAATTTTTGTTTGACAATCAAAAATAGTCTTTCACCAAAAAGCCACAATCTAAGGAACAGTGTTGAGCCCGGGCATCAACACTGGGTGAACTCTGATCCGACCCGTATAGCATCGGATTCCCTCTGTTCACGCCAGCACCCTGGTCTGAGCCGTTTTTATACAGTTTATTTGGCCTGAGGCAGAGTTTATTCTGTTCTTTTCAGACTTCACACATTCATGTCATCGTCTTTCTCTGTTTCGGGCCAGACAATGTGTTTCCTGGCAGACAATGAGTGCCAAAGTGGTTTCCTGGAACTGGATATTGAGATTCAATGTTCTTAACGACTCTCATTACCTCAATCTGAGATCTTTATCAGGTATTCATCGTCTGGGTGTATCCTGATGAAGAGTCCATCTCCACCTGGGCTACTTCTTTAGAGTTGCAAATTAGTCTTCTCTGGCTCCATCTGGGCTCCCCTTGGCCCAGAGCGTGGTCTTTTAGAAATATCTCTTACAAACATCATGACTTACATTCTGTACATTAATACATATGTTTCAAGAGCACGACTTACCCAAATTACATATAACACCCTGCTGCAGCTTTACCCATGCAGCTGCAGTCACTGCTACCTGGAAAACCTCTGTAGAGGTGCAGGAGCAGCCACACGTGTGGTTTCCGCTGGTCACAAGCGGGGTTCGTCAGCCGGGCATTCCATCGCCCCATGGCCAGCCAGGAAGAACTGCAAGAAGGGACATGTTGAAACCACCAATAAACAGTGAATCACACACCTCATAAAACCCCCACAGAGAGAAGCTGCCAAGTTCACAGCCTCTGTCTCCAGAAAGCAATGACTGCCTGATTAGACAAAAATTATTGCTGAAAGCTGCACCTTCATCTGTGACCAGTCAATGAAAAGCCAAGGAACAGCTTCATATGCTGTGACAACAAGAGACCAAATCTTAAAATGTTTGTCCAGATCACACCTGTTTTCACTGCTACCTCTGCATCAGACCCTTTTGACCACACTAGAACAACAAAGGGTTTATTATAGCAGTCTAATAACAACTTTAATTCCTCTCTTCTACATTTTGATTCAGCTGATTAAGGCATGTACATGTCCATATGAAAACCCCACAGGCTGAGATAGTCTCCATATCTTTCGGCACTGGAAAACCTGAGGCAGATACCCTAGGGCAAGCTAATAAATGGTTACTTTTACATGCAGCAGCAGCTGTAAGCAGCAGTAAGTCACTGTCTCCAAAAAAAGTTCTTATCTTATATCTTATTTATTTCACTAGAATAGTGGCTCTGATTTCACAATTTATTATATCATAAAAGCAGCAATGCAGAAGCAGCAGTAGAGAATTGTGACATAGTTTTATACGTGTATTAAAAGTTTACACAGGTTAGAACTCTATGTTGTTCTGCTGCAGTATTTCATTACTTCCAAATTAATTGTCCAAGTAGGAGGTCATAGATCCTAAACTAAGCTCTCATGAGTAGTACAAAATAACAGCATCAACCACTACAAGCCCACAAACAGCTGTGCATCTGCAAAGATTAAAGAATCTCAACCCTCCTTGAGCTTTTTCCCTGGAAGCAGCTATAATCACAGACTTTGAAGACAAATACAATGAGTCCAGAGAGCTCAAAAATAAAGCCTTTGTAGGGGGGATGGGGTGGAAGCCACAGGAAAAGATGAGGTTCTCTCTCACAATCGGATAGCAAATTGGATGCACATACTTATCTTCAAGTACTTAAAGACTTCAATTCATATCGTGCGTCTGTACTCATCAGAAACTTGGAAAAAAATTCTCGAGGGCTGTGGGCTAACATCTCTTCTTTTCCTTTCTTAGGATGGGACAATCAGAAGCACAAATAAGGGGGGCACCACCCTATTAAGATTAACAGCACAGCTCTGTACAGCTTCCTGTCAGGGCAGTAACTCAGCAAATTAGTTTCAGAAGTTTAGCAGATGCAAAGGAATAAAACTCTAGGAATTTAAAAAAAAAAAGTGCAGACCTGTGGGTTGGGTTTTTTTATATAGTAGCTACTTAACCATTAGTTTTCAAAGGTTTCTAAGTTATCTCATCACCTTTTTAGATAATATCTGTTGTGACATTACTCAAGAAACAAACTCCAGTCATTGTGAACTCTGAAACTCCCAGGATTATAAAAGTAATACCTGAAGAAAACAGTTAAACATGGACAGAAAAACAGATATTAAAGTCACAAATCTTATTATCTCTCTCCAATTCCCTCACACAACAAGACCTTCCCAGGACCTCTGCAGTGTCTCAGCTTGCAGGGAGGGATGGTGGTGGCGCAGAAATCTGATGCAATTAATGAGCTGCTGGTGTGTGCCATCCCATCTTAATACTTGCACCTGGGCACTCCCAGCTGTCCACCCCCTGCCCCATAATTTCCCTCTGGAGGTCTCAGCAGGTTGCAATCTGTCTTGTTAATCTAAATTGTTTCACTACAACAGGAGTGGTGCACAGGGCAGTTTTTCTGTTTCCAGACACAGTAGTGTGGGGTGTTCACAAAGCTTTGGAGAGACTGATACATTTTTCTATTTTTTTTTTTTTTATGTTTGCTCTAATAAACAGCTCACTGTTTTTAAGAGTTTCACAACTTTTGAATTTAAGTGGGTAGGTCAGAACAAGAAATCCACTGGTGATTTATGTGCACTTTTCCTATATTCCACAGAGAAGAAAAACTGTAAGTATGAAGGACAGACTCTAATTAGAGTCTAAAGCTACAGGGAGATGTAAAGTAAGATGTAAAGATAGGGTTGTTTGGACTCTTAAAGTAATTAACTATTACTTTTCCTGAAACCCCTTTAAAAATCATACAACACTGAGAACTCCAGGGATTTTTGAAAAGAATTTAATTTAAATCTGCAGTCCAAAGATAATGACAAAACTATCTATAAAACACAACTAAATGGAGCCTCTTTTCTTCGATGATTTTAATGGAAAGACATTTTTTCAAGGTTATTTAGTATTTTCTCATACCTGCAGTTAAAAAAAAGAACTGTGATGAACTGACTATAACACACATTCCCTATTTGTCCTGTGGGGGGAGGAAGGGAGAGAAACAGGGGGTGAATCTGAATCCAGAAAAAGGGAGGGTTGGAGGGAATGTTGAGCCCAGCTGAAGAGGGGAGTGACAGAGTGGTTTTGGGCACTCCCCTGCCTGACTTGTTCAAGCACCTGCACTGGTTACCAGTGTTAGTCATGTCAGGACTGCCACAGAACTAAATTGATTTCAGTATGGTTAAATGTGTGAAGGTTTTTGTTTTGTTTTTGGTTTTTTGAATGGAAACTACTGCTCTGCTCTTGCCTCTGAATTCTTGCAAGACTCAAACCCAAAAAATGTAGCAGCACATTACAGTTGTGTGATTAACTCTCAGGCTGACAAGGGAGGAAGAGACAAAGCTCTATTCAGCTGATGAAATAACCAAATTGTGATCTTTTGGTGTGAATGGAGTGTGTAGGTCCACAAAAAATCAATGAGATGTAAGATTAATGTGTAAAAGTATTTAGACAGATGTTTAGACAGACATTTGCTGTCATCTGTTTTTTATTAGGAATTCATAGGATTAATATTTTAATCTTAGTTGAAGAGAAACTTTTAAAGTAAATAAAAACAAGGGAATACAAAAATGAACTCTTAAATCTATTCATACAATAAATATCAGTAGCTACATTCAGCACTAATGACATACTCCCTGAGTGAATATATATTTTCTCATTGCTCGTTTTGTTGAGATGACAATAAATTAATGGGGGGGGGGGGGTAAAGTTTCTGTGTGATCCCCTCAGTTCTGTTGGGCCTAACTTTATGTGCATATATTTCTGAGCTCAAAGGGTGCATGAAAAACAAGTCAAGGAGGAAATGTGCATTCTAGGGTAGATGAAAAATCACCTGGGAAACCAACATTAATAGAATACAAGTGTTCACGAGGGTAGATAGTGGGTCAAACATCATTATTAAACTGTAAGGTTCCCTGAGAAGGAGTGATGGATAGTGCTGAAGAGCAAAAACTATAACTTAGTTTATTGTGTTTTTTCACTGTTCCATCTTGGTGATCTTCCAGTATTGTGGGAAAACGTTTCTGTTTGTTGTTTGTATGAACAGATGTGTTCATTTAATCTGTGTGAAATACCATTTTGCAGGAAGAATCCAGTATCAGTCCCCCAGCTAGATTGCTTCTAATTGACCTAACTTTTTTTTTGTAAATGCAGGGGAAAAAATAAATTTAAACCATCGCATTCAGTATTTGTTTGTGACTAACCTGTTGAGAAGGAACTAACAGCATGATGAACATGTTGATATAGCTCAGTTTATTCATTGTAGAAGCTGAAAAGGTTCACCATTCACTGTAAATTCTTTTGCTGAATGCAAGCTCCTGAATCAGTTTTTAGTGTGCAATGCAGCGTTAAGTTCTCTGTTTGCAGTTAATCCATGTGTATTACATACCAGAGGGCCAAAATCAACCCAATTATAAGCAAATAAAATTCTCTTGATGCTAGGGAAATTACCTAATGCTAGGCTTGTTACCTAATATTCTTTACCACATTGGTTGGCAGAAAAGGGTACTTACTTTCCAGGAATGTTGACTGCAGGTCCTTTTCATTTCTTTTTAGTTTGTCATGCTTTTAAAATGTCTCAGAACGATCATATGAGATGATTGACAACACAGAATTGTTAGACACTGCTGCTGGCTTTGGGGAAGTTTAGATATTACATTTTGCTTGATATTGTTTAGATATTACATTTAGATCTTTGTATTCTTCCTTTCATCTGGTAATAAGACGCTTACAATGAACCGTTTTCTTACTCAGGCCATTTTCCATGAGATAAAGTTGTCCACAAGCAAGAAAGCACTGCAGCATTGCCTCTGACTATAGAACTGCTAGTTTAGATAAGCTTTGCTCTGATAGAAAATCATCAAGCCTGTACCATTTGATTTTTTTCCTTTCAAGGCTGAGTGAATTACAAGGAATCATAGAAGCAGGAAGAGCTAGGGCTGGGGAATATGATGACAACTTTGACTATGAACTCAATATTGCTAGCATTTTGAGACCACAATAAAGATTAAAAAATTCTTCATGTTTCATGGCATTTTCATGTTTTGTTGCCATGATGTCTTTTTCTTGCATGTTCCAAATTAAATCCTTGGCAATATTTATATGGGTTTTCAAGTTGACTGTCATTCAGAGCTTAAATGCTTGGTGTAAATGAACTACAAGTACAGAAAACACATTCAGTCTAGAATTTATCGCAATAAAATTTATCTAGACTCTAACAGCACTATTCTTCCTCAGATGTGGGACAACTTTAATTTGTATTGCCTTTTTTCCCCCCGTCACTTTTATTTACAAAAAGCACAGTCAACATTGACAAGTAAGAAAACATATTTACTGGGACCTAGCTTAAGATGTTAGGTATCCTGGGCAAAGAGTCTAAGAATTTAGATGTTGATCCCTTTTGAAAACTCCTTTTGAAATAAAACCAAGCAAAAACCACAGCAGCCTGTGAAGAGCCTGGTTCTGGATTCTGTCCTGAGATTTGTACTGCAGCAGAATTTCAGGGGACCAAAGCAAAAATATTTGAACACAGCTGCTGGATTACATTCAGGCACACATGGGACCTGCTGTGGTTTGGTTTATTGGGAATCAGACACAGGACTGGAAGCATAACCTAATTGGATGTGTTGCAAATACCAGTGTATTTGTCCCTTGAATTTAATAATTAACGTTATTTTTTAAATATTCCATTATATTCCATTACATGGACCATACAGAGCTGACACTGTAACAGCCCTTTAACTTCTTTTACCTTTCAGTAAGTTTGGGAAGTGTATGGCTGTATAGTGCCATTAAAAACCTCTGAAATTGCAAGGAACTTTAAGATTGTTATGAAAAACAGTATTTGAATAAGCAATTCGTGGTCCAGTACTAAAAATGATATTATTTTGAACCTGAATGTTAATAGTTACTGCCTGTGTAGTTAATTTTACTCTCAAATTAATTGGACTCCTCAGTATTGCATTACTTGTAGAGTAATAGCCACAGGCTTCTTTTTCTTTTTCCTTTTTTTCTTAATGAGTTTTTTTTGAGTATTATATCCAGCTTCAAAGAAAAATCAGGATGTTTTCTCCAGCAACCAAGCTGCCTAGTTTTACACACTGATAATCCTGCTTTTCTTTGGAAGTTGTAGTGCTGGCTAATGGGTCTCTTTTGCTTTGTAAAAAGTACTGCTATGGACACTATATCCAAATTACCATTCTGCTTGTTTATGTAAAGCCTAATGATGATCATACTGCTCTGACTGCATCTTTAAAAGGAAATTATTGCACATCTACATGAAGCATAGGAAATGGTAGATAATGTATGCATTGTTTGTTATCGCCTTAACCTATGAACCTAAATTCTTGTGGGATTTTGTTCAATATGAAAATAATGTCTCTTTACAAGGAATTTAGCTCAGATTTAACCTTCTATCTCTATAGCATGCAATTTTAAGTGTGTGTTAAAGAGATAGTAAGCAAGCTAATTTATTTACTCATGAGGATATCCCACTAACATGCACAGAGGTTTTTCTAAAGCAGTCAATGTCATGGATATATTTTCAAGGCTGTGGGTTTAGGATTTTAAGTTAGGAGCATTTGGCTGAGGAAATAATGTGGATTTAGGAGTTTAATGACTCTTTACAACTGAACATGAGAGGAACTTATAGCCTGGTGTGGTTGGTCTCCCAAGTAACAAGTGATAGGATGAGGAAATGGCCTTAGGTTGTACCAAGGGAAGTTTGGATGGGATATCAGGACAAAATATTCACTGAAAGGGTTGTCAAGCACTGGAACAGACTGCCCAGGGAGCTGTTTGAGTCACCATTCCTGGAGGCATTTTAAAGCTGTGTAGATGTGGCACCTGGGGACACGGTTTAATGATTTAATGGTGGAATTGGCAGAGCTGATTTGACAGTTGGACCCAATGATCTTGGAGATCTTTTTCAATATAAATTATTCCATGGTTCTATGATCTATAGCCTTACACACAGAACTTCCTGATGCTGTGCCAGATTTTCCCCAGCCAGTTCCCAGCACCGGGCCAAGGGTGGGCTGTTCCCAGAAAGCAGCACAGTCTGGGACACAGCTGTAGGGCTTATCTCTATGGCACAAGTTGTTAATCGTGGAGAGCAAGAGTAAGGACAAGGGAGAGGTCTTTAGTCTAAAAGGATTTATTCTATGGAAGCATCAGGGACTAAAGACACAGAACACAGGTGTGTTGGGGCTTTTAAATGGGAGGGGTTCAAGGGGAGGGGATAAACCAGCAGCTAATCAGAGGTATCTTGGGGAAGGGTAAAAAGCAGGGTTCACAAAAGCATCTTCCAGTGACGGAAGTAGGGGGGGAATTGGGTCACGTGGCCTAATGGAACATCATACTTTAGGGGATTTCTGAAGGGGAATTCTGAGCAGGGGGTTGGCACTAGGTAGGATTGACAGGGAACTCAGAGTAGATTGACAGTGGGGTGGGAGAGTATAATTTGGACCAAACCATTAATTCATGCAATAACAGAACACACTATTAGGAGGAAAACCACACCATAACAAGTTCCCTATAGAATTAATCCAGTACCAGTTAGTGAAGTTGATGCTAACTGGTTGATTCATTTGATTCCCACTGACAGAAGCTTTGTTAGTGGTTGTATAACAACATGCAGTGACTGCAGCAATAAAATATCTGTAGCTGCTACACATAAACAGCTTTATTCACAACGTGCTTATTTCCTCTGGCAGGGTGGTATAAATAAGAATCCTCTACTACTGCTCCAGTACATATTCAGCTTCTCTATGACTGTAATATTGATGTTCCCCCTTGAGCTTTCTCCATGATTTTCATATTTAGGTATGATAAGTGATGTCAGGCATTAGGCCTTGCTTAAAGACAGCAGCAATGGCAATCAGCTTCAAGGATGAGAACTGACTTTGAGCTTCCAGACCTTGAAATAACCTGCTTAGCCACTTATCTCTATGTGTGCTGCTATGCATTACTTTAAAATAAAATCTAAATGGTATAATATCTCAGAATTTTTATACTAAACAAAATACATTATCATGATGCTTTGTGTTTTTAATTGTAGTTTGATTGATCTTTTTCCCTTAAGAACTAGAAGACAGTTTGCTACATCAACAGTCAATCCCTGGAAAGACAATAGGATACCAGAGTAAGAGAGCAGAAATTCTAAACATCTAGTGAAATTTCTTACCCCAAAAAATAAAATGTTTTGTTTCCTTTAGATCAGACATCTGGTGAAGAGACAATGTCTGATCTCACACCTGTTTGCAGACAGCTGCACAGCAGTTCCAGAATGCATATTCCTATGGAAAAAAAATCTTCCCTTTTTACTGTTTTTCAGAAGGGGCACGGAATTTTGCTTCTGCCAGATCTAGTTTGAAGATGTTGAGGGACACAGCAAGATGGTGTGACACTTGTCCACAGCACAATATTGAAAATCTTTTCTGTATGGGTTAGTGGATTTTGGACACATAATGAAATTTTTTCTGAAGCCTTTTCTGCAGCTCTGGAAGGTCTTTGATCACAGTCTATTCCCTAATTGCACTCTAGAGAACAAAACTGCTTTCTCTTTCTGCCTGTTGCCTTTTGCACACAGCAAAAATCTAAACAGCTGTAAAGCAGCTTCTCAATCAGCATGTGGTCACAATAAGATCTGGCCATAAAGGCAGTAATAAATTATTATTTAAGGGACAACCCTGGAAGATTACATATGTTACCTCCTTAGATTTTCTTGAAGTTGTTAACTGTTGAGTCACCACAAAGAGGATGGAAAATTACCTTAGAAAATCCTCTCAGGGAAAGGGAAGCACTGAAGAAAGATGGAGAAGAAGGTGAAGACTACAGACTGAAACCTGTCCTCTGCTTCATCATAAGCATCAGACTACAAAGTGTTTGACTATAATCCAAGAGAAATTAAGTTCATCCAGCTTCTCAATGCCTTGATGGACTAAAACTTCATCTGGGGACATCCAACAGCAGTCACAGTCCTTAACAGTTCTGAGTAAGAAAACTGAGTACCTGTAATAATACATAAAAGCGTATGAGCCATGCGAACTGAAGATTTCCTTGGTCTAAGAATTTTCCTTTATTTTGGCTTCAAAAACTTTCCTTTCATGTGGCTGAGCATGAGCTAAAAACACAATAAATGCATCACTGAAAGAAACAACAAATCCTTCTAAGGTTGTCTAAAACCTTGATTTTGACTTTGTCAACTGGGCAACCAGTAATAATCTCCTGTAACTATAAAATAAATGAGGAAATAAAAATAATTTAAATCTAAGTTTATAGTTTACACAATTTATTTATCCAATTCACAACACCTCAATGCATTTTACTTGAGTTTCTCTCAGCTATACACTTTCTTTTCCTTTTACCATTTTCCTGCCTTGCTGTGCTCTTTAATGAGTAAGAAATGGCTGCTACTACTCTCAGGTAATGGAAAAACAGAAAATCAGGCAGTGAGTCTATTTGGGTTTTTCTTTTTTGCTTTTGAGCACAGTCACTACTACATCCAAGAATCACTTTTCCAGGCACCTCGTCATTTGAGTTTCAAATAACTAATAAGTGTACTAATTTCTGATGAACCCAGATACTCCATTACATTGTGGTTTAAAATCCAGCTGAAAGATCTTTGTCGAAATCAATTTAAAAGAAGCAATTAAAGATATGACTTTGGCAGGTGCCTTGAAAGAAAACTGACAGATCATCATTAGAAACATTTGGTTTAATATTGATTACTCCTTGGACTGTTCAATCAGGTTTCTAATTAGGATTGATTTGCTGTGTCCTTAGCAATGAAAGCAAAGATGGCACCTGAGAAAAATAAAAGTGTAGGTGGTTGGGTTTTTTAATTAATGTGGACATTCATGCCCTTTAATCGAAGAAAAACTTGCAATATCCTATGTATTCTATATTTTTTTTCTGTCTCAGTATCAGATTACACATACGCAACCATTTGTTTCACAATCAGAAAACTCCTGGTGTGATTCAGACTACCTGAATAGAAAGCAGCAGAATGCAATGCTGCTTTTCCACAGTGCCTGAAAAGACATCTCACACACACTGAAGGAAAAAGAGCAAAGAAATTACCAGGCCATTGAGTTCCTCACAACTGATCCTCGTGGCACTGAGAACTATTCTCTTCTTTCTGGTTGGTGTCCTGTGCCTTACAGCTATTTCATGACAGAGTTAAAATTCTCATGGAAGGGATTAAGATCTCACACTAGTTTCTAAAGGAATTTTCACTCTTGATTCTCACTTCTACACATCTATTTTGAAGCAACTGTTTCTGCCTCCAGCATGTTACTGGCCCAGAAGAGGCAGACAGGAGCCAGCCTGTGAGCTCAGCTGGAAGCAGGGCCCTGCACAGCCCTTGGAACTTCCACAGGTTTTATCCAGGTTAGAGATTATTCTACACTTAATTCAGTCAGGTGCCAGTTCCCTCTCCCAAACTAGACATCACTAATGTCAGCAATGTCCTTGCTGACCTTGACACCGTCCTCCATGGCTCTCTCTTCTAAATAATTTTCCTTGGCCATCCTGTAACCAGCTACTAATTTCTTCATGTGCTGAGAAAAGGGGGAAGGGAGTCCTATCTCCAGCTGCCTGCATCAAAATTATCCTGTGGCCTCAGTGTCTTTGTTTGGTAATCCCACTATGTTAACATTAATAGAGTCCAGTTATCTAGAGGCTCTGAACCTAGCACTACCTCTTCATTTAAATGCTTGAAAAGCAAGTCCCAGTAGCTTCAGTCATCAGAAGATTCTTTCATCACCTCAGTGTAATCTTCCTGGATTTGCACTGACATCATCAAACAGAACATGATACTCATTATTAATGTATAGCTACAATACTGCAGTGGGATCAGCCCACATAAAACTGACTTTGAATGCATAAAGTAGGCATTTACTAATAGCCACATTCCTTCAGGTCCCTTCCAGTTCTGAAGTTCTAATATCCCTCTGGTGACAGAAATTACTGGTATCTTGTGGTATCTTCGGAGCTGTTAATTGTCTTTGTGTTGGCAGGTAAGTGCCATTAGCTTAGGATGAGGATACACTAATTGTGCAAAGCAGCCAACTGCAGTAAGTAACTTTTGCTTTCTGGAATACTTAAAAGCAATTCAGGGATTTGTTCTCATTAATGGTAGTAACATTTGTGTATTCAGAGTAGAAGCAGAGCCTACCTCTGTTTGTTTGATCTTACCATTGGATCAGGTAGGATGTACTGAGCCTATGAACCATCCTGATTTGGATTGAAATTTTTTTTTAAATTCCATTTTATAAGCTAACAGAATCTTATTTACATGAGTTATAGAGAAGCTCAAATAATTTCAAGTAAATTTTGGAATTTTTTAATCTGTCTCATTAGCAGCTGTGAGATAATTCTTCAAAGGCCAATTTCTATGCAACAGTCCATTCAGGTCTGACTGAGCTTCTAACACCAAGCAAGGCTAATCTGTCCTATTATTTATGCTTTGGGAACTAATCATACTACAGAAAACTAGAAGTTTTCTGCATCCAAGAAAGAAGCAGACAAAACATACAACTTTTAAATTTACTTCAACACTGATATTTGACTTTTCTCCCAACCCTGGAAAGGATTTTGGGGGTAAAAGAAGTGCCTTACTTTTTAAAAGGGATTGTTTTAAAGGGAAGTGGATGGAGTATGCAAGAGCATAGGATTGGAATTCTTAAAATCCCAGACAATTATTTGGTTAAAGAACTGTTACACAGTTCACTGCAGCTGCAGAACAACTAAAATCTAACAAACAAGCAGGGATTCTCATGCCTCTATTAGAGAAAACAACCACCACTCAAATACTTAAAATATCATTTATGCTACAATTCAGATTCCACGATTGTGAGAGAACATAAGAAAAGAAAAGAAGCATAAACCTTTGTTGCACTAGGTCAAATTTCATCTAGGATGAGACAAATTAAATGTCAGAGGCATGAACAACAAAATTTGGTTCTCAGGTTAAGGACAGGTTTTGAGCTTGAGCTCCAGCAGTGTTCTCATTGCCCAATGTGTTAAGATTTTGTGATACGGAGAAACAAGCAGCAGCAGCCACAAAGGGTGCAGCAAGTGCCCCACTGGTATTCTGCAAAGTGCTTCTCACTCCCTCCTACTTGGGATTGAATTAATCTGAATGGATTCTGGTCTGATGTCTTTCATAGTTATTCAGGCTGCCTCCAATTATGACTTGAAATCTTCTCCAGAGGATGCAGAACTCATGTAAAATGCTCACTCTAATGCACCCTGCAGCTGACACACAAATTTACAAGGCAAGGGCAAACAGAGACTAGGCATTATCACAGGCTTTCCCTGTTTCCTAAATTTTCACTCCTAGAAACATTGTCTGTTACCTGCTCCACAATTTTGTGAAGTGAATTAGAGTTCCTCCACATCAGGGCTCTGATCTTACCTGTCCAGCACATTAGAGTCAGCCATTCTATATCTCACCAGGATGAGAGAGAGCACAGAGGGCTGTAGAAACTTAAATGTACTCTGAAATGAACCTCAAAGGGCAAAGTGGTTTTAAACGAAGAATTTTTTCCCTGGAGTAGCGGGGTGCAAGAGTCCTGCACAAGTAGCAAATAGCCTCCCAGTATAGCCTAATAATTGACTGTCACTTTGAACAGCTCTTAGCACACATGAACACAAGGTAGAGAAAACACTGAAAAAGAAAGAAACAAACAAACAAAAAATTTAAAAGAGAATGGGCTGTGTTTGAATGTCATTTGTAAGGCAAACTCACCTCTGTTTCAAAACAAATGCAAAAATATGACCCCAGAAACCATGATACATTTTATCTTTTAAAAGAAAGCAAAAGCCAGTATTATCTATTTTCATCAAAAAAATATTGGATGCTTTTATAATTAATATCTAGTAGTACAGAAGACACTTGTTTAAAATTAAAATCTGCATCGATTCTTATTAATTTACCCAGTAGTGAGACCCAAATGCAGCACAAAGTTGGTACCACTCTTCAGCCAAGTGGTGCAAAGAGGGTCGACACCATGGTGCCATTTCATCTCCTGGCCAGCTAATGAAACCTTGACAGAGTATCAGGCTGGAGAAACAAAGAAATGGAAGGGAAGTGGAGGGAGAAATGGAATGGAGGTGGTCTGTTAAACTGGTGTGAAAGACAAGGGAATCATCTGAGCCTGCCTTCTGCTTTCAAATCAAAATTTCCCTGACTGAATTCCTGGTGATGTCTAATCTGGAGTCTTGCTGGCAGTATCCCATGTGCCATTTACACAACTGCCTGCTTACAACTGTGGCTGATAACTACTGGATTACCCTGCTTTGACACAGTCTGGTCAAGGAGTTTATGCAACAGTCATGGGCCAAGACACCAGGATTCCATCTTTTGCTTTCCTGCCTTTCTGCTTGTCAGCCACACACAAGTCATTTTAATTCTTTGACTCTGATAGCTTTAAAAACAAATAAATAAAACCTGTTTTCAGTTTGCAACTTCTTCACTCAGGATTTATACCCTATCCCTCAAGACTCACACCACCTTAAGACAGTCAGTTAAAATATGGCAGGGAACATTGACCTGGAAGCCCCCAGTTACAATTGAAAAGCTGCATGTAAGGAGTGAAGACTGTTCAGTTCTGCAGCTCTACTCCAGCCCTGCATTCCATCCCTGTGGATAATCACTGGAGCTTCCAAACTGTGAGTAGCAGGGTTACCATGGAAGGGCACCCTCTCAAAGGCCCACAAGGGCCAAACACCTGTGAGAGCATGTGACAAGCAAATGTGATCACATAATTCTGACAGTGGTTCAGCCAAATATAGTGACACTCTTTTTTTGTTAGAGAATGTTAGAGAATATACAATAACAGCCTTCAAATATATAAAGAACTGCTGTAAAAATATTTTTTTCCAGCTACACAGAAGATATGGCATAAACCAAGGAGCTAAAATTTCTACATGAATGTGCACAATTGTAGTTTTTAAAGAACTGCAATAGTAACACTGAAACCATAGGGACCACCAATGATAGAGAAGAGAGTAAATGACCTTTTGATTTGTTAAAAGTTTTTCCACTGGCTCTAATTATAACTTCCTTTTCTGATTCATAAGCAAGAAAATAATCTCATATGAATCAACTAAATTATCTTTGAATAATTCATTTAGCATGAGTATAAAATTATACTTTTTAAATTGAAAGAAAGCATGTTTTAGAAAATGCAGGTGGTAGAGTCATCAAACAAATACTTATTTCTTGACCAGATGTATTCTAAAGCAGAATGCTTGAATTCATTAAACTTTCTGCTGGGTCTTTGTGGATAACAGCATCGCTCATGGACAAAGGATGACTCTTTTCAAAAAACAGAAATGTAAATAAGAGCTTTCAATCCTTATTAATTTATGAGGTGTCCAAATTATGTCAGAGAAGGCCATGGCATCACTAGCAGTGCCAGCCCTTGGCTAAGGTCTGCCTCATGATTAAGGTTCCTGACCTTCACTGGAGCCTGGCTGTCACTTTGTACCTTTGGTTACAGGGAAACAGTGAACTACAACTGCAGAGACACTGTGCTCTGATAGGTTTTAGCTTTGAAACTAAATCAATGATAAAGTTTTAGGTTCTTTACTGATCTCAGCATGGAAAAAAATATCTTAACAGTGAACTTCAGTTTTACTTATCAATCCCACATCTTATTTTAATGGGGTTTTCTAATCGCCCCCATTGTAGAAGGCACCATGATGTAAAGAACACCTAAAAAAGTAGAACCTTCCTATGGAAATGACATCTCCAGTGTCTTCTTTTAGACTGGAAGTCATTCTTCAGTTATCTTAGGTGTAAATGAACACAATGAAAGGACTCTGGTGTAAACTTTACCAACACACAAGATCATACCAGGGTTGTTTAACCTCCAGTAATAATTAAAGTGCTTTGGTGGCTACACTTCAGTGCTAATTCATAATTAACTTCAGGTGCTTCTTTGATCTTCCTGATATAGATTTTCCCTGTTTCCTAATCAAGAGTCTGCATGCAGTCTGTGATTATGCTTCTTAGTGTGACCATAGCTTAAAGTAAATGCATTAATATAAGCTTTGGGAAAATACTGGTTAAAGCAAGCCCCTACCTCTGAGCTGGATCATCATTTGAAGCACTGCTGACTAAAAGAGTAGTCAAAATAGGTTTGCCATAAAAATAAAAGAATGATTCCCAGTTTTAAAGTAATGCATGAGAGAAGCAGTAAAGCTTGCAACCATATACTAATCCACATACTAATCCACATATTATTTGGAGCATTAATACCACAATATTACAAAATACAAACTGTCGTGTTTTATATCCAACTAGGCTCTTCATCCAAAGAGAAAGACTTTTTCAAACTTCTTATAAATAATGAAATATTGGACCAAAAATATTTTTTTAAAGTGTCAGAAGCTGTGAAAATAACAGAGTAGTACAGCCAAACATACCTGAAGTTATAAAAAAAAATACATAGTGCAAGGGAAAAGAGCAGTATAACTCATTTCCTCAGCTAAAGCAATGATCAGTAATCCTCAGAAGACCAACTCTAATCTCATATTTTCAACACAGAAATAAGATATGCATCAGGGATAATGCAACAGAGATCCTCATATGAGACACTTTCTATCTTAGAAACATTAAGTGGAAATTGCAACAGAGGTGCTGGAAGTGGTGCTTTTCTAAACACATCAGTCTGCAGGTACAAATTGGAGCTGGTGTGACTTCTCCAGTGACTGCTGTTTCATTGATGTGCCACTCCACAATCCAGGAATGGCTACAATTTAGGAGGTATAAAACATGCTCTGTACCAAACATTTCATCCCCCCGGCAGAGAAAGTCCGAGTGCAGCAGAGCAGTAAATATTAGTGTGCGTGCACAGAGTGTCTGGCTGGTTGGAGGGGACAAAACCAGGGAGATTGGTGTTACTGCAACTCCAGCTACACCAGTACCACCTTCCAGTGCACACAGGGTTTAAGAGAACTAAATTTCCCCATATATTTTGTGATGTCATTTCACAAATTTATGTTTCTCAACTAAGTGCTGAACAGGGTGGCAGAACAGCTACATACTAACCCTGACAAAATGCTCAAGGATTTCTTCCAGTAACATGACCTCCCCACTGCAGGACAACTTCCTTTCAAATCAGTAATTCTGTAAGAATCATGATCATCCCATAAGAGTAAAAGAGGGAGGAAAAAAAATCACAGAATGTGGGAAATTCACAAGCAGAACCTAAGACTGATGGGTGAATAAACGTGATGCCACATCTTTCGATTAATTAATTTTTTCCTTCCACAAAGATGAGATAAAACCAGCCAAGTAGCAGAGAAATTTTTTAACATCATCAATACAGCAGTCTTCCCATCATACATCATCAGATTAAAGGCATATTGTGCTTAATTTACTGCAGACTCATTCATTATTCTACCTGGCAGCAACCTGGAATGTTAAAAATAAATATTCCTAGTACAGCCTTATAGTCAATACCACACAGCACCAACTGGAGATCTGCCAAGTGCAAATTGAGTGGCTTGAGGAACTTTTTCCCTGTGTCAACAGGAGCAGCTGTCCATCCTCATAAAATCTATGTGGGCCATTATATGCTTCTGCTTAAGAGTCAGAGTTTTGCAGTGTGAGGCAGAGTGTTGTCCATGATGGAGATTCCATTTCCACAGAGCAGTACTCAAGTGCCCCTGGAAGAACATTTGGCAGGACCTTGCTAAAGCTATTTTGAGAGGGAGACTTTTTGTCTCTCTATTTAAAAAAAAATGAATGTGTCCCATATAAAGTGCTCTGAGAACTCTGTTTTTTCTGTTCAAAACTACTGCAATCCTTCTTGAATTATCAAAGCTTGCATTTTATAATATCATGAACGTCTTTTACTGTTTCTTACTATTTAAATAGGTAAACCATTTATGGGTTACCACATGGTATCCCATTTATGAAATCTTCTTGTTAGGGGCTCTTGTCTTAGACATTGTAATTTCTTTATGATGGTATGACAAAGATTCATTTATGCTGCAATGTTTCTTTTCTTATGTTTGTGACACACTTTTTCAGAATACAAGTGTTGCCTTAGTCATGCATGTTCATCCAGAAAGAGTTCCATTCACATTTTCTGGAACTTCCCTCAGAAATTACAGTATATCTTTCTGTGTGCTGAATTTTTTATGAGATCTTCAAAGAATAGTGTAAAATATCTATGCAAGAGTGTGCAAGAAACTATGAGTACCATCAATACAATAAACAAATTAATTTAATACATATTGTTTACAAAAGTGAAAACCAATCAGGCTTACTTCTTAACCTCTGTTTTCCTCTTTTGCCATGGTGGAATCACCTTGGGGAAATTACATTTAACACTATTCTTTAAGTCAGCACTTTCATCTTTTTCATAGCAGATTTTGCCTATTCCTGTTGCACTGATCAGGCTGATTTGTGTGTCAGAAACCACTGGGATCTTGTGATCCTCAAGCATCACACATATGGAATGTTTGGGAGTTGCTCAGGACTATTCCCTAGCCAAGCCGTTTGCCCAGTTCCAATCCTAAGAGGAGGGGATCAAGAGGATGGGAGCAACTCAACTTTACTGAGGTGCACAGCAGGAAGCTGGGAGACAGTGGTCACACATTGCCCAAGGAGCTCGTGGAGTTCTTTGATGTTTTCAGATCCAGACTGGAAAAAACCCTGAGAAACCTGTATTGTATTCATTTGTTGCCCTGTCTTGAGGAGGGGATGCTTTGGCTCTTAAGTTAAAAAAAAAAAAAAATCAAAGAAAAATATATCATTCAATAACTGAAGCTAAGGCAAATTCAAGTGACATATGAATCTCATATTTGTGACATTGAGTGTAACACTTTTTTACATGTTCTATTAACTAGTCAATGCTGAAATGTGATAAGTGTATTTTTTTTGTTTGAGTTTTACATTTTATAAATGACTTCTTTTACACAGGCTTTCCAGTAGTTATTTGTGCTAAGGAATACACAGTCACTGTCCACCACAAACATTTCTGTTGAAGTCAATCATATGAATAAAACAGTGTTTGAGCAGAATCTGCAGAACCTAGTGTAATATAGAAAAAGCCCTTCACAGAATTAAACAGATTACTCAGAACTAGCACAGCTCATTTCCTTGGGGAATTACAGAATGGTCTTGTAGGGCAGAAAATTTCAGCTCCAAATCTATCAAAATAAGTGCTAGTTTTCTTAAACATATTCAAAACTATGAAGCATGTACCAAGAACAACTAGAATAAAAATGAAATAATTCAAATAAATAAATCGTTTAGTTTAAATGTAGTATGGTCACAATTATATGATTCAGCAAAAATAGGAACATACATTTAAATCAAGCTAAAAATGTCATTTGTCAGCAGCAGCAAACATTAAAGTAACTTGAGAACCAGAAGGAAAAAACCAGACAGAGTGACTTTTTGCAGGAATGGCTTTATGTGACTGTAACAGAACATTGTTTGACGGATGCTAGAGAATGATCAGCCCAAAGACCCTGAAATTTAAAATATACAGAAAGCAACTGTTCGACTTTTAATAGCAGTCCCCATAAAAATAGTTATCTTCCTCCAAAAGCAGTGTCACAAGACAGCACAACAAGGCTAAGGCCAGCTCTGAGAGCCTTTCACAGAATCCATGACAGAATTCCTGCTGAGTTCAACAGGGCTCCAACTTGAAAACATTTGTGTGCTAAGGCGACAGCAAAAGCTGCCGCCTAATTTGTGCCCAGAATGAATTATTACAGTGTACTCCTGCCTAATTCCTGAAGCCACAGTGCCAGCCTGAGAGCATCCAGCTTCCACCCTCTCTGGGAAAAGTATCTCCCCCAGATCTGATTTAGTGACAAAACAAAGAGCTGCAGAATGCCAGCACTAACTCACCCTCACTGGAAAGGCTGTGGAAGAATTTTGGAGATAAATAAATACACTAAACTATAAGTTTATTTCCATGAAAGTGAATTGTGAGAGGCTGTACCTATAATCCTTACAGTTTCTTTACAGGACCACATGAATTAACACATTCTACAGCTATGCAGGTAACAATTGAACAGTTTGCATTGCTGCAAAAACAAATGGAAATAAGCAATATGACATGAAATGCTACAAAACATACATTTTTCTTTTCAAAGGGGGAGAGAAAAGCATAACCCTACAGCATCTCCTATTTGTTATCAATATTATTCCCAGTTTCCATAAAATCCTAGCAAGCAACAAACAAATACAACCAAGAATCTGTAAATACAATTGTTTCTGCAGCTTTTCATCATCTTTGGGTAAGCAGGTCAGAAGGAGCTATCATTGTTAGAGGGGAATACTTCTTTGTGCAAGGAGACTGTCACCCTGAACAACCATGGCACAATATGATTCTGCTCTCTTTGTTCTGCTCTAATGCTGCAGATAAAGCTGATACAGCTTCTGGGAATAAAAATACATTCAAACCACATATCAAATTTGAGGTTAAAATCAAATATTTATTCCAGAATAGAAATCATATTTTCACCAACTCTATAGAGGACAATTCTACAATAGTTACAGAAAGAGTCACTCCTCTAGTTTTTTGTTTAAAAAAAGAAATTTAAAAGTTCCTCTCTTCTCTCAGTGCCATAGAGATCTCTGGAGACACCTTGACTTCACACTGCCCCTTCTTTTCAGACACTGCTCAAGAGCAGACTATTCTGCACACTCTCACCTTGAACATGAGTCACAGCAAGGCAGTAGGTTACATGCAGGACATCACTATGTCGCTCCACACAGACATTAACATAGTTCCACAGACAGAACCAAGCAGAATTCCTCTATTTTGTATATGCAACCCCAACAGCATTATTTTAACAAATTGACAAACAACCTATCTACTACATACATGCAGTTACAGCCATGATATATGCTGCAAAAGAGGAATGCAGGGTAATTAATAGCCCTTGCAATACAAAGAAGTCTTTAAAAAGGGTCGTGATCACTAAAAGAATTTGTCTTTTCAAATAAAAGCACATGGTGGGGATGGAGGAAATAGAGCATAACTCTTGTGAGTTATGCCTGGCCAGGGACTCTCACAGCTGTCTCTCCCCATCACACCAAAGAAGATTTTAGGATTATTATTGCTTTTTGCAGCAAATATATTTGGAGCCACAGCCTACATTCAGCTCCCAATAACTGAGGGCAAGCAGAAGGCAGCACAATTGTGACCCCGTGGGAGTTTTGGGGGAGCTGCAGGGATGCTGCTCCCTGACCTGGCACCCTCAAAGGAACTCCCCAGGCGAGGTGAAACTCTTAAAGCAGAATCACTGAATATCCTAAGTTGGAAGGCAGCCACAGGGATCATCGAGTCCAGGTCTTGAACAAATGGCCCAGTCAAAAAGTCTGAATGCCCAAACCTGAAGTTCCCATCCAACCCTATGAAGACACTAACTTAGAGATTAAAACATTTTAAATCAGAGGGGTTTATTCTCATATTATCAATCTGAGATTTTTCTGAGCCTTTCAATTCAGCAGAATATTTTGATACTTGGACTTTTTTGTTAGTTCTGGCTGAAAGCAATGTTGAAATGGCATTTCCCTCAGGAAAGAGTCTACTCTTTAGTCCTTTCTAGATATTATTTTAATCATGACTCTGTAAATAGAGAGAAATGGCCTAGCTAAGCATCAAACTGAGAATTGTTACAGAAAGTATGCTCTGACAAACTGTTTCTCCATTTCTAAAAAATCAATTTACAGGGTTGCAAAGGTATTTACTTTTATATGCAGGCAGGGTTTCTGTTCCCAGAGCAATTTTGCTCTCTATATGAACTAGCACTTTAGGAAAGAGAAAATTAAAATACCTGTTTTCTGCCCTTAGAATTAGTTTTTAAATTTTGAAATGTTCTTGGTCTTCCATTTGTAAACAAAGAATGGTACTGGGTTCTTTAGGACCTACTTTCATTTTACTGGGAGTATCTTGTGTCCCTCTCAACATTAGTTTTGCAATGAAAAGGGTCTCATAATCAAACATATTATAGTTCAGATTAAAAAAATGTTGGCCTCTTACTCCTTGTGATATGAACACTAAGTTAGAAACTACACAGATACCTGAGTCAAGTGAAGCTGGGCCCAGTTCAGCAAAACACTGAATTATGTATTTTTGGCTCACTGTGGTCAGTGGGAATCAAATCCAGGCCAGTCCTATCGGTCTGGGTACACTTAACCGTGCACAGCACACAGCTAAGCACATCTTCCTGTAAGCTGCCCTGCCTCATTTGCCATTCCCATCCGAAACAGACATTCTCAGTAAAGGAAATTTAGCCTTTGTATCTCCATAATTTATAAGAGTTGGAATACTTGCACTTCCAGATCTGTTATGTGACTAGACCCAATAAAAATGGTTTCTTAATATATCTATGAATGTAATATCTGTGAAGAAATGCCATTTACCATGTAAGAAAAGAATTGCTAAATACTTTCCTCTGTCCCAGTTATTCCAGATCAAAGCTATATAGTGGAGACCTGTTAAATAAGAACCAGATAAAGCACAAACCTGTTAGGCAAATCAAAGCACCCAGTGGGAAAATGATAAAATACTGAAATAACTATTTCAAAATTGCATCCCTACAACTCTCAGCTAGATTAATATGTATTTTAATACTGCTTGACAAAGTGTGGCACTCCTTGTTTTTCTTCTAATACATACTATGAATAAGGAAATTATTTTCAGGAATAAATCTGTTAACCAGTGTATCCATTTTTCATTGGCATATGGGACTCAACACTCCATCCTTCAAGTATGAAGAAAGTTTGAAGTTTGGAGCTGGAACTTAATGCTTTATTTATCTCATGTCATAGAAACCTGTCATCCTTGTATGCTGGCCCCTAATCCTGATCCCAGAACAGAAAGTGCTGGACCACATCAGGTGATGGACATCTTTGTCATCCGAGGCAGTTTTGTCCAGTAAATTTTAAAGCTTTGGAAACTTCTGCATGTTCTCTGAGATACAGGAAGGTCTGCTATTAAAAATTACCTTTTTCCAGAGTTTAATCAGAAATATGCTTTTAGAAAGTGCATGTGACCATTAAATCATTAACTAAATGTTATAAAATAATTGAGATAATTTTATAACTATATTTAAATAGTATTAAGAAATAATTATCTGCTGATTGCAATAACGTTTAATAGTTTAATCATTTAAATTTTGTTAATATCTTTAAATTCCCATAAAATATGTTGGAGTTTTTTTCTCAGAGGCAATTCTTTCTATCAAAAAGTGAAGAACACTGTTTATTTCAAGCAGTGTTATGATCCAACACAATGCCAAACATTCTGGTTCCCTGTACATTACCCCTGCTTTCCACCTGCTTTTTTCCTGTGAATATGGATGATGTATTCCAAGAGATCTGTGCACGAGGTGCCTCGTTGCCTCTTATGGCTCTGCATAGTGCCAGCAATTAGGTACACAGACAAATTAGATCTTCTGTATTCACAAGAAAAATTAAAAGGAGGCAACAGAACAGGATGTTCCAACCCACTCCCACAAAGGTGAGAGCAACTCAGGTTTTTATTAATGGATCCCTTGGGGTGGACTAGAGTGAAACAACCCTGAGTGATCAGTGTTTACAAATGCAAATCTGTAAGGTTTATTTTAGAACAACTTGGTGGCAATGCAAAGCAGGCATGTAGCCATTTTGGTTATTATCTTTAGTAGGATGACAATATAAAAACATAAAAATACCACTTAGGGAAACATTTTTCTTAGAGAAAAGAAAGCGAAGGAAGGGTTAGAGTAGAAAGATCTCACCACCTGAAGGCCTTGCAACAAGATTTGGTTGCTGCAATTTCAGTATCTGTTGGATGAAGTGATGGTTGCAGACTGGATCCATCTGGTGATGAGGGAAATCCATGGAACACCAAATCTGCTGGGTTTATAGTCATTCAGGTTCAGGTGGGAAGGCCCAGGAACCTCTCCTGGAGGTGGAGATGATATGTTGTGAATCACTGGACACTTTGGGAATCCCTGACACCTTGTAAGATGCTGGCCCACAGTCAGCAGAGATCAGCAATTTCAGGGTTTGTGTGAATGCCCCTGATACTCCGCTGGCAGAAGAGTTACCATAGCTGAGCTCTTTTGGGTGGGGACAGTCAGTTCCCATCTCACAGGGTTTGCCTCTTTTCTGACCTTGTTCCACACCCAGCTTGCAGCCAGCCTGAGGTGGGTTGTGGTGGTAAGACAGACTGAAGGAAAACACAGGGGTTCTCTCTACCTGCACATACTCACATACAAGCATATTTTCAGGTAAAAACTCCTTGTGTCCTTCATTCACCTCAAACATGAGCCATGCAGGAAACAGGTTCTTATCCTCTCCAAACAGAACAGAGAAAACGGTTAGTTCTCTTGATTCACTACTTCATCTCATCTTCCAAACACAAAATCACATTCAGCTTAATCCATTTCACTCAATAATTTCATTTAAAACTGCAGATATTTCACATGACTCTTAGGAATATCAAGCCTTTGAAGACAATGAGTAATGTATATATTAATAATCTAATGCATACATGCAATGCATACAAGTACTTCACAAAAATAACCAGAAGAAAAATCACTTACACATGTGCTAATTGCAAGTCACCTACACTTCCTGTAAAGATTTTTTCATTATTATTAATGTTTTATTTAAGTTCCTTTTATCAGCATAATCAACTGCCTTTGCCAGGAAAATTTTATCATTTGGTGTCTGCTGCCTCTTGCTGTAAAAGTATTTGACTTCTGTGGGATGGAGATGTTTGCTTCCAGGTCAAAAAAACCCAGTTCTACTTCTTAAACATCACCTCTTCCACCTCCTTCAATCACTTACAGTAACTTTCCTTGCACTGGGACAAGCCTGTCAGGCACTTTTACTATCATAAACCCATACTATGCTGGCATAAATATTGCCAATCACAGACTTATTTTAATTATAACTTGTTAGGTATGTCATGTAAGCTAATCTGCCACAAAATATTTATCCCCCTACAGGGATAGAAGGAATGACATGATTCTGTTGTGCAAGTAAGAGCAAGAAAAGTGGTAATTTCCCTGACAGGCCCAGGTGGCTTTTGTGCATTCAGCAGCACTAATGTACGGGAAGTAGAGCTGCTGTGCTCTGCTTTGGCTGTAACTTGTCAATCTATCACATTAAAAAAATAACAGGACCTTAGTCAGCAAACATAGGAACATTATCTTCCTGCCTTGGATGTAAAGCCATATTCCACAGGACTTCACCTGGGGAAGGGGTGGACAGAAGGTTGAGTAAGCACAAAATTAATCAAAAGCTTTTCTGAACCTCTGAGTGCTGTATTTCTCCTCTACCATTAGTAAATCCTTACTGTCTGTGTCAGCCAGGGAAGCAAATTGTAATCTATAAAACTGGCTGAACACTATAGTATTTCCATTCCTTATGCTATATATCAAGACAGTAAAAGAACTAATGGATACAGGAAAATACAGAGAACATTCTCCTTCTGGTAGATCTTGGTTATTAGGGAAAGTAAGGCATTTTTTAATCATATGGGTACATGTCCTACTAGCTATTGTCATATTTTAGCTGTCAAAATGAGTAAACTAGATACTTTTGAAGAAGGAATTAGAGGTCCATTTGCTAAGCTGAAGGCACTTAGCACTCCTGGGATATCATATTTTATTACAAGGACCAGTAAAGGGCCACAGCTGTCAGACATGATTCTTACTTCAATCTTCAAAAACAGTATAAGTTACTTTTCTTTTTTTTCAAAATACTTAGGAGTTTCTAAGATTCTGTCATAGAAAACAGTAAAATAGCTTCTTAAGAAGCCAAAATTTTTCTTTTCCATTCCTGCTACTGCTGAGGCTGAAAGGTAAAAGGTTATGTGTCATGGGAGACTATGACAGCTATAGCTGGTCTGCAGCAGCACAGATAATTTGGTCATGACAGTCAGCTCAGCTCAGAGAATCGAGAAAAACAAGTCCCCAGGTATGAAAGTGACTGGCTGAATTCAAGCCCAAACAAGGGACCCCAGCCAACCCCTTTGAACCAAGGATGCACCCACATCATTGGCACAGTTGGGAACCTTGTCCAGTCACGTGTGTAAACCTGGGAAATTCAAAGTCCCTGTAAAAGGGAGCACCCAACAATAAAACCCAGCTGTTGCTGCATGAACTTCTGTGTGTGAATGTCACATTCCTGTCTCCACCATCAGCAACAGGAGACTGACCCTATGGGTACTCCCTGTATAAAACAGTTCCATTTTGGATTGATTTTCTAAGTGAATAGTGCAGTTAGAGTGATTAGCTGTGAGCACATCTCTCACTGCTCAAATAATTACTTACAAGACACCATTTCTGGCCCCCACTGTTCTCACCAGTCCTCAGCAAGACATGGGGAAACTCAAGCACTTTTTTACTCTATTCCCACAATTATAAACCCTCAGTATTAAAGATTTTGGGGTTTTTTTAACCTGCTTGTGAGACCACTCATTCATCCCACCTAACTGGCCATGATGAGGATGCAGACCAAGCCAAGACTTCTGCAAGATTACCTGTAATGGTACAAGCACCCAAACAAAGAGCAAAAAGAAAACATGTCTTTAAATCTCTTCCACTGGGTGTGTACACTTAGGGCTCTTATTGAAGCTAAACATCTCAGTTAAGCCATTCAAATAATAATGCAACTGCTTCTTTCTATTTCTTGAAAAAAAATTTAGTTTTCATTTGCAAGGCTTGTGATTAAAAGCTGTGCTTGAATCTTCTTCATGACAGGTAGGACACATGCAGAATGGTTGAGGGAATGCAGAGGTCTCCTCTGCACACTGTTATTCCCAGAGGTAAAGAAATATTTCTGCCCTAGAATGGGCTCAGCCTCCTCTGTGCTTCTACTTGAGTTTCCTCATCTTTCAGACTTGTGTATATTTCTGAACTCTGCTGGGTTTGACTGAGCCCATTTTTGATCCTCTCCATAGGCCACGGGGAGCACATTTCACACATCATTCTTGTAAATGAATTGCATTAACAGATGAAGGGTGGAATCATATCAAAGGGTGTGCACATACCTGTGAAATCACCTGAGCCAAAAGACCCTTTTCTTACAAAAATTGGGTTTCTACTTCTGCTGAGAAAGCCTGAGGCAAACCCTGGAAGAGTGCTGGGGATACATTCCACTGGCTTCCCTATTCATTAAGGCAGTGAAGAAATAGTGGCAACTCTGCAGCATTGGGAACACCCAAAAGTCACTTTTTTATACCCTGCAGGTTCTGGTTCCATTGTCAGTGTTGATGCTGCCATTGTCTGTTTCTCTCCTACTGTTCCCTTTTATGCCAGACCATAGCATTTACTTTAAAATCCTTTAAAATCCTACTCACCTTGTAACATATAATCCTGCCCTGGTTGTGGAAGAGCCACACTGGTGTCTGTGTCCATGTGGCCAGGCCAAGGTGACCAGATTAACACAAATCTGTCAGATTGCATCTGGCCAGCCCATTTCTGTGAATCCCAGCATTTGGTACACATACCTACAGTTCAAGGTCTTCTCCTTAGCTTAACTGCTGAAATTACTTTTTCCAGCTACAGGGGTTTCCTTAATAAAATGTACTGTTTGAAATGAACTTTCTTTTCAAGCCTGTATAATGTTTCTCTGTAACAGCAATATTTACTTTTTCTGCATGCCAGAGAAATAAAGCAGAAAGTGTGAGAAAGCTGGTGTAACTAATAAAACGAGGAAGAACAGTGCAGCACAATTTATCTTTGGTAGGAGAAAGTCTCAGGAGAGAATTAATTCTTGGGGAGTGGTTAACTATTTTGCTTTTCCTCCTAAGGCCTTTCTCACATTGCTAGATGAGAATGAATCCTTAGTTGAATTTTAACTACAGGGCATCAAACTACCAGCTGAAGGAAAAGGAGAAATAACATGACAATACTGCCAGTTCTTTTTGCAAAAGACCTGCAGTATCTCATTGCAAATGAGATGTCAGTCCTGTAATTAGCAATTCAGTCACTATTAATTGTGTGTGTGTTACTTCCTCTCAATCACTGTCACTTCTGTGTAGTCAGGATGTTTTATAGAACTCGATTTGTAAACAATATGCAAAAGTTTAACACACTTTAAATTAATGTTCCTATGTAGGAAAAGGGATGTTTTAGCTATTTCTTTCTGTAAGTGGAGTTTTAAAATCCTAGTAGGTCCTAAGGGAAAAACAAGCATACATTACAGGCCATTAGTCTGCATCCAAAACCATTGTACCCAACATTTAGCACATACTTTCTTGTCAGGAGTAGCACAAAACTGAAAAAGCCATGAGGGAGAGAGTCAAAGGCACAAGTCATTCCAGCAATTCATATTTTATGAAGCAATGTCTGTTCTTGATTTAAGACGTGTCCAGCAAGACATCCATAGCTTGCTGGCAAGTGGGGGTCCAATTTTTAAAAAATATTTAATCCTCTGCCTCTCAATTTATCAGTTTCAAACATCAGAAGTTGCTTTGTTTTCACCTGATAGATTTCAGAAAGGCCTCTGCAGGAAAATTGTATTGGTCATTAGTTATGAGAACATATAAATTGTATTTCTCATATAATGACTACTGCAACCACCCTTTCACCTTAGATTTGATAAATTAAGTAGATTGAGTTCCTGGAACACTTCCTCTTTAATAGCACTTTTTTCATATGCTTTAATTATTCCACTGGCTCTTCTCACTGGTGATCAACAGCCTGAATTGTGAACATTTGTGTTTCACTGGGAGACCACTGAAAGCACCAAATAAAATTTCTATTTAATATTCTCAGGATTGCATTAAAACCCTTGCTGCAAATTGCATTGTTTCTCTCCCACACTATAACTATTTCTGACTGAAAATTAATTGCTCATCCACTGCTTATGAGCCACTTAGATCCTGTGCTTAATATGGGCAGACTGTTCTTTAGCCACTCACTGTGAGATACATAAACTCTGAAGTATAACCACCATCAGAAAATTTTTTCATTTCATGAAATGAATCACAAACTGCGGCTGTCTTCAGTCTGTCTCCTCTGGAGAGCTCAGCCCAGGGCACACATGGAACTCATGTGTGAAGCTGCCAAAAATGCAAATTACAAACTGGCTACCAGCTTTCCTTTTTCTTTAACCCAAAGTTAATCTAAAAAGCATATACATTGTTCAGATTAGGCCTGGTTTGCACAGTTTTCAGGCCAGCTGTTTACAACTTTATCTCTTTAATAATGTGTTCCTTTGCAACATAAAATATCTATGTATGGAAGTTGCCAGAAACAGAGGGGCATCTTTTAGTATGTGATACTCCTTTTCAATACTTTATGCCCTTTCCTTACTCTCAATTTGGGCCTCACAAGCCATCAGGTCAGGAAGGCTTCCTAGAAATATCCACACCTCATTGGCTCCAAAGACTGAGTTAAGTTGATGCACCTTCCTGCTACTCTAAAACCTGGGATTTCATATTAGCATGTGTGTTTTTTCTTGAAAACCTAGCAGATGTGCAAAAGCTGTTATTTTTCCATGTAAAATCTAATGATGTACAGTATTCATGGACAAATCTGCTCAGGAAAACAAAACTCAGATTTGAAAGGGGATGGTTGTGGGGCTGACTTTCAGTGGGACTTAAAAAGATTCAGCAGCAAGCCCTGACTTTCCCAAGGGAAAGAAGTTTGCTTTCTAAAGGAGCAGCTCTGTGAAGAATTTCATGTTCTCAGGGAAGGACTGATAGAAGTTTTGTTAGCATCTCGTGTTCTCAAAATAACAGGTGCTGGTTTTCACTTTAGTTTACTCTGTCCTTGTGTGTGTTCTCAAACATGCTCTCTCTATCTCATCCCGTGGTGGTAGAGAGGCGTTGTGTCATTTAACCAGTCAAGTAGCTGTTAGTGAAAGACCCTATAAAGGGATTGCATTGTTACAGTAAAGGAGCCTTCTGATTCAATGAAATCTTAGAGTCTTTCTCTTCCTCCTCTGGGACAGGGCAACAGATGGTCACAGTCAAAGTACCCAGCTCCCACTGGGCCTGGTGACTTTCACTGTTCTCTGTGCCCTGGAGCTCATGTGTTCCACATCACCACAAGTGATTCTGTGGCATTTCCCCAAAGAGAGTGTTCTTTGCAAAATGAACTATCTCCTCCATCATGCACATTGCTCACAGATAGAAAAGGACAGAAAAAGTCTTCTACCAAAGTTATATTCATATACATCCTAGGACAAAAGACACAGAAAATAACTTAAATGAGTAAAGGGTTTACCTTCCCAGCTACATATTCATTTTACTTATATCTCTGTATCCTGATATTCATATATGTTCTACACTGGTTTTTACTGTTACCTATAAATAACCAATGATTTGTCTATAAAACATTCTTACGAGCTTTGAAATTGATTTAAAAATATGGACAACATAGTGGAGAAAATGTCTGTACTGAAAAATAAAATTGAAAATGCAAACAGAGTTTTGACATTTAGGGAAATTACAGACAGCATTCTTGCGAAGAAACAGGATTTATCATCTCAGTAGTTTACTGTGCACATTTTTTCCACTGGAGGTACTACAACAGTGAAAGGGCCCTAAGGAAGCCTGAGCCGTTGTTTAGGAAGATACTTAACAATGCTCTTTGCTTCCAGCATGATTAATCTTATTACTTTCGATGGAACTATTCACATGCTTCAATCAGGCTTCCTGGAGTATATTTACACAAAGCAAAAGGGGAAAAAATCACAGGCCTCCAAAGCATCAATTGTACACAAAACTCCTCAAATCAATATTTTGTTGTTACAGCTCCTGGAACCAACTGCCTCAAAGAGCAATACAATACTGCAACCTATCAGCACTCCTTTTATTTTTTGCCAAATCTTTGGATCCATTCTGACTGGATTCCTCCCATACACCTTATATCTCGCTTTGGGATCTTTCACTTACAGGGTGGATCTCCACTGAGAGTTTGCCTTTTCATGATTCAGATGCAGAAGGAGACATTTTACAGTGACATAGGGCATCTGTTCAGAAAGACAGTATTTATTAACTGCTTAGCATACAGCACCTTGAGGACCCTAGGTCAGAATGGACAAGAACAGATTACAGTAAGTTTTGCTTTCCAGAAGAACAGTTTGTGATTTATTCTCTTGGTGTTCTTGTCACTCAACTCAGTGCTGCTTTCCAGGCTCCTACATACTTCTCTCATGTTCTTCGTCCCTTATGAGCAAATATCCCATCACAGTGTGGCTGTTGCATCTTTATGGTAACACTGCTTGTCCTAAGATGGGTTTTGGAAGTTCACTTGGCTTTTCTGACCAATAGCTCAAGAGAGAAATTACTCCCTTTGGTGCTATTGAGACACAAAGCAAAAAATAAATGAGTAACAGAATCAGGAACACCTTCCATACAGGCATTGACAGTTTCCTCCATAGCTGTCAATTCCCCTTGCAGTAATTTCAATTTCTTTGAAAATACTGTAGTGAAATTCTGTTCTGAAATTCTGGACACTTTAAAGGAGTTGAGACTTGATGCAGATTTGTTCCCTTCACTCTCACATTTTGACACATATTACTAAGTGAAAAGTCTGGTGCACATGTGGGTTTTGTCCTGGTTTGCTAGGATCTAACAGCAGATATTATTAATCCTATCTTGCACATAGGTTGAGCAATGTTCCACACTGCTTTGCAACATTTCTGCTTCAACAACCTCGTCTGTATCAGCTAAAGTTGATGTGGGAGCCACTAAAAAAACTCTTTAAACAGAAGTTTGTGATTAGCTTTTGTATCCAGTTGCACACAAACACAATAACAGATGGAAGATTAGTGAAGAGTGGAAGAGAATTAATTTTCTATACCATTATCTCTCTGAGATGGGAAGTACAAAACAGCACCTATTCTATTCCATGTCTGCCACAATGGGCTTCTGTCTCTGGGCCAGATGTGATCTGCTCTCTGGAGCAGAAGGAAAGTGGAAATCTAATTAGAATGTGTTGTGGAGAGACTGACCTTACACTCATCTGAGTTTTCATTAAAGTAGCTATCTAAAGCACTTGATATGTTCTAGGCTGCAGCTGTCAGCTTCAAGAGCCACTTTTGAAAGCCCTAAAGAAGGAATAATTGCAAGGTAATGACTGCAGCATGGTGTAAGTGCAGCTTGCTGTTTCATTACAAGAATAACCTTTTAATTACCAACAGTTAAAAGAGGTCTTTTCTATGGACACTGGGGAAAATTCTAGGAATTGTGAAGTTCCTACAATTCCCATCAATTCCAAAGGGCCTTTCCAGCACTTATCATCGCTCAGGATTTCACTCACTCAGAGTAATTAGGTTTTTAAACCATTACTTTCCTCTGAAGTTTTGGACATCCAGCCAGACCTTCAGCAGGACACCTGGTAAGGCCATCTGCTTTTTTTTTTTTTTAAAAAAAAAGAAGGTATATTTGCTCTTTAAAGTGTTTACTTTAAAGGGTTTACAGATCTTTATTGACAAATGCTTTCTATTTAAGGACATCAATATATCTCATCTGCTGGTTTTGCCTTTCAGTATGCAAAATTACTTGAGAGGATGCCACAAAAGGAACTGAGTACAGAGCATTTGCCAGCTTATTTCCTCTTCCAATTAAATTCATAGCTTTAAGAATGCAGACCTTTCCCTTGATCTGAGAGGTAGCAGAACAAAGCACTTGTATTTTAGGTGTTGTCTGTCATGTTTTATCAGAAGAAGACATTTACATACTTCAAAAATGCCAAGAACACAGGCTCCCAAATTCTTATACAAAATGGAAGCATTCATTAATCACAGATTAACTAGGCAGCAATCCAGCTTGCTCTAAGGGTTTGATACCAACTGAACATTCATCAATAGATTCCTAATATACCTGAGAACATTCTGTATTTCTAAAAATTCCAGCGGCAGAAATGTCAAGAAGAGATTGCAATAATGAGTAATTATTTGCTATTACCACCAATGAGTTAATATACTAATGGATACCTACTTTATTGCCCTTGTAATATAACTGATGGTTAATGCATGTTTTTATGTGGGAACATTACTCAAACCCCAAAACATCACAACTCAAACCCCATGACATTACTCTTAAAGGGGAGGTTCTCATACTTTACTGAATAGCAATGCTGTAGAGTGGAATAAATGCTGCCCATTGTTACATTGCAGCTCTGCAGTTCTGCAGAGCCCTGATTTAAAAGCCAGTGTCTCTTCAATACTAAGCTTCTGAGTTAAGATTTATACTGCAACTGATGCAGAAACTTAAGAACAGGCAACAAGATTTTATTTTTTTCTATTTTCCACACACACAGGCTCAAAATAGATGGAATATTCACCATTGCCCACTGGGAATGTTTAGTCTGGAGAGAAAGTAGCTAAGGAGAGATCTGATCTGAGATCTGACCTGAAAAGTTGTGGTAAGGTGGGTGTTAGTCTCTTCTCCATAGTCATACCTGATAGGACCAGAGTTTGTGCATGATTCCAGGCATGATAACATGCCCACTGCTGCTTAACTCTCCCCCAAGAAAGAGCAGTGGTCAAGAAAGGGAAAACACTTAGCCTCACCTTCCCATCACACAGACTGATACAGAGATGTCCTAAATTGCTGATGTTACAGTCCAGGAATGAGTGGGTCCTGTAGGCAGCCCAGAGCAGTTCCTCAGAGAGCACACAGTTTGTCTGGCAGACCTGCTGTGTGGCCCAGCTCGTGCATCACACACAACCTGCTCTGGTTCAAGGCTCACAGGACCATCCAGCCCATCAAACAGTGAGGAAAAAACACTTTTTTCCTCCAGTGAGCAGCAAAACTTATTCTAACTGCCAGCAAAATAAACCAGCAAGCTTTTCAGCCCTGCTGAAAACACAGACAGCTCTGTAGGGGCATCTTTATTAATCTTCAAAGCTTTTTAGAAACACTGAATAATCTTCATTTTCCTCATGTGGGCAGGAGAGTGTTAGTATCTGCCAATTAAAACCAGTACAGAAACAGAGGCACAGAGAAGCTGTAAAAGAACAGCTCAGATGTTCTGAGTAGGTAAGATCTCCCCACCCTCTCTTCAGCTAGAGAACATTTTGGTCCATTTGAGGTTTCATGGTTCTATCCTTTACTTTGCCAAGAGCCAGCACAGTTGGGATCAAGCTGTGGTTCTTGCTCTTCCTGTCTCTCCAAGGTAGCTCATGGTAATAAACAGATAAGGAGATATTGTGCAGCATTTGAGGCATCATCTCTGTTTTGCTGGTTTTTCCAAAAACACAGGTAAAAGGTTGTCTGGCTAATCATCAAAGAAAAACTCAGCTGGGCCTTCTCTAGAAATACAGTGACTCCATTGCAGCTCAAGAACAGAGAATAAAAAGATAAATGGGGCCTGTTCACCTCTGCAAATTATATCCATAAAGATACCTCAACAAACTGCTTCCTGCAGTAAAAGACTTCATCTGATTCCTTCTCACTTTCCAAAGAGATATTTCAAAATGCACTGTAATAATTCAAAGTGTATCAGTACCAAGGAAGTATGTGAGAATCCTGAAATATTTCCTGGATGCAGTATTTAGAAAGATAAAAAAATGGGAAGATAACTGTGTTTGATTCAGAGTTCTGATAATCTGGGATCTATCATGCTAGTCTGCTCTTCAGAAAGAGACAGTTGTTAATACATATATGTGAAATCCTGCCAGCTGTAAGGAAAGGATGGGAACAGGGGGAGGGAATAAATTTTCACTGTTCTGTCCTGAATCAGTCTTTGCACAGGTGAAAAAAAATGTGTGAGCGGAAGCAAATTTTACCTGCCTAAAGTACAAATTCTGCCTGGCAGCAGGAAGGAAAGAGTAAGAGCTGAGATTCACCTTCATCTGGCTTAGAGAAGAAGCTCAGTCAAGACATCCATCACAGGCACAAACCCCTATAAAGGAGGCAGTGAAAAGGCACCTGAGAGTGTTGGAGGGCATATCAGACCAACTGTGCTTGATTTTACTGCCCCAAACAGACTGAAGTGTGATCACTGTTTCATGCCTTGCACTTCAACAAGAAATACTTGTTCTAGTTGTCTAGACAAGAATTTCTGCTTTCCCACTCATAAGAGGGAGATCCTTCTGGATCATGGAGCTTAGATCCAGATTTGCTTCCTCTTAGCATGATCAGAAATAATATTAACAATCACCGAAGGGAAACACACAGAAAACTTTGTCCCTATTCTAATTACAAATTATTTTCCAAGTGCTTTTATATGAAGCAAAAAAGACATTGAAAACCTGTAGCTGGCAGATATTTAAGAATCCATGGACTATTTTTCATGTCCACAAGACGTATTGTCAAAGGAAACAAGCTCAGGGCAATAAAATGTAATTAAACAGGACTCAGACCATCAGTGAAAAATTTTCAAAGACTTGCACAGTGAAAAAGTTTGAATAGCTGCATTAGGGTGAGTTTTTGTCAAATAACTCTATTAGACAAATAAATCATTGTATTTAAATGTATACCATATCTTACTTAATCCCTTACTATTTCCATTCCAAGACAAACTTTTAACTTCCTCACATCCTTACATCTTAAAGTCCTCTTGCAGGGTCTACCAAACACAGAAATCAAACACTGAAAAATAAAATCTAACTATGACCTAAGTCTTTAAGAAAGTATTTCTCAATTTTTATTTTTTTTTTGCACATTTGGATACCCAGCCACTGGCCAGCTAGGACACAGTCCTCAGTTTGTTTTCTATTGTGCTTGGCTCAGCTCTTTGTTGTCTGGTCTTAAAATCAGTTAGAAAAGAAATGTATTTGAAGCTGCACAGGCAGAACTGAAACAATTCCATCCAGATTTATTAAAGCAGGAAGCTTCATGGGGCACTCTGCCTCTGTCAGATTCTGAGAAATGAAAAACAATAAAGTGTAAAACCAGAAGGATTTAGCATAAACTCTAATCTATATTTCAAAATGGAGTTCACAGTAGTTCATCTTTAGCTTTAATGGAAATGTTTGTATTCACTGTGCAAAGAATGCTATCTCAGATGAAATTTGTGATATTGTCTAGTTCTTGCAGATAGTAAAGTCTGCTAAACAATAGCAACACTGCATTTATTTTTATGACTACGCCACTAATGGTAATTTTACAGAGGTGTGGCATGAAAAGACACAATATTAGACTATTTTCTCAAAATTTTTACTCAATTACTTCACTAGCTAAGGTCTGTGGGCTTTTTGTCTCAAGTCACAAATTGTAAAATCATGTTTTCCTGTCTGATTTACCCCTGATTTTTCTTCCCTGTGAGTTTATTTTTAAGGTGAAGATACATTGAAATACCTACATTATATATTTCATAGGCTATCTGAATGATAAACTTTTAGACAACAGAAAGCAAGATGGTCCAAGAATCTGCAAGTAAAAATTTTAACTTGGACTTCAATACTGATCAGACTTAGTATACTTGGAGCATCTAACTAGTCAGAAGAATGGTGTGCCAGGTTTTACAGCCTGATAAAGACTAGAAAAACCAGCATTAGCTGGTGATTCTCTAGTTAACTGGTGAATGGACTGCTGAATTGATTGCTGTTTATTTTATTGCACTAAGGTCTCAACCAAGATGAGCATGGCCGTGAAGAAGCTACACAGTACATGAACAGCCCACAGAATACAGTCCTCACTCTTCTGAGTTAGAGAAACAGTGGAGGAAACAGGAGACACAGAAGGCAAACAGCAGATGTATGGGTAAAAAGATCCCAGGACTCCTAAACTCTAATCCATCACTGTGGCTTCTGCACTGCAAGGTGCTCAAGCTATTTTTCTGTGACAATAAGCTGCCATGTCCAGTACCAGCACTGACATTAATGAGTAAAAACAACAACAATAACAAACCAAACCAAACAAAAAATCGACCTCAGAGAAACAAACTGTGAAAATGCACTGGGAAAACTAGCAACTTTTTTTTATCCAAGCAGCCAAAGTAAATGCTTGATTTGGTTCAGTCTGCAGCAAGATTGTGCTGTCTTTTTCTGCATAATAGTTTGCACAGCTACAATAACACAAAGCGGAATGTGAATGGACTATGCTTAGGCTAGTTTATTGCTGAGAAACATATGCTCTGTTTAGTATGAATTCCACGATTTCCTTTGGTTTGATAAATGCTTTTTTTCTCAGAGAGCTGTTTTGTTTGATACTCTGCTTTTGTCTGGTTAGCAAGCATTCCCTCATCCTGTTTCTTTTGATGAGAGTGATACATCACAGTGTAATTAATGGATAAATACACAGTGAAGTTTGCAGATCTGTCTCAGGGTTACACAATGTAGAGGTGCCAGAAGTTTATCACATCATGACTTTGAATGCTACCAGAATCCTAAGAACCCATTTCGAGGAAAGTAAGAGGCCAAAAAACAGATAAAAGAGAAAGAAGGAGGGTATGATAGATAACTGGACAGACAGAGGATTAAGGGCTGCTCTGAAGATGGAGTGTCACGGGAAAGTTTCTGTAGTTACATGTTGCCCTGTCCCAGAGGATGAAGAGAAAGACTCCAAGGTTTAATTGAATCAGAAGGCTTCTTTAACAATGCAATTCCTTTATAGGGTCTTTCACTAACAGCTACTTGACTGGTTAAATGACACAACGCCTCTCTATCACCATTGGATGAGATAGAGAGAGCATGTTTGAGAACACACACAAGGATAGAGCAAACTAGAGTGAAAAACAGCACCTGTTATTTTGAGAACACGGGATGCTTACAAAACTTCTATCAGTCCTTTCCTGAGAATATGGAATTCTTCACAGAGCTGTTTCTTTAGGAAGGAAACTTCTTTCCCTTGGGAAAGTCAGGGCTTGCTGCTGAATTTTTCTAAGACCCACTGAAAGTCAGCCCCACAGTTACACACAGTCATTATCAGCAGGTCTGCAGTGGCAAATTCCCCAATGTTTACCTAGATTCTCTGATTTTTATTTTCTTTTTTATTTTTAAAAGGGGCTTTTTCTCTTTGCCAGGTGGAAGTAATCCGCTGGGAAAAAGAACCTTTACAGTATCAATGGTGACTGTGATGGGAATAAAGCTTATGAAAGTGTACCAGACTTTGCATGTCATTTGTGTCATGCTATTAGAGCTAAGGAATCTTCCTTCCCTCAGAGGGATCATGAGAAGGAATTGATAGAAGCATTTTTCACTAAATGTGAGTTTTTATTGTGCGTTTTTTTGTTATCGTTCTCATAATTCCTTCTTTTAAACAAGTAAATGGTACAAAAAATAATCTTTATGCAATTTTCTAGGAACAAGGGTATTAATTACCAACATATTTTAGCCCTGATGTAGCAGAGCATGAAGTCACAACAGCCGTGCTATACAGTTACCAGGTTTTTATGTTTCCTTGTGCTACTGGCACAATCTAGCTCTCCTGGTCCCTTTCTCTTTGCCTTTTCCTCATCCTGTAATTACCATTTCCTCTCTACTTTGACAAATACATTACATAAAACATCCCTCAAAATAACAGAGGACAGACCTTTGCTATCTCTTAGCAACCATCTAAACAACTAGCTCTGACCACATTTGGAATTTTGAAAAGAGCATCCAAACTGAAACTTTCCTCACCATTTCATTTTGCATATGTTGAGTGAAGACACTTACCTCAACAATATATTAACTCTACAATAGATTATTGTGTTTACTACAGGCTTTTAATTGATAAAATTTGATTTTTTATATTGCTTTATTCTAAAGTCCTGCAAGCTACTGTCTTCATTAACAGGATTGGATTAAATTCAAAGGCTTATCAGGATAATTTTTAGGAAATAGCTACTTGTTTATGCTGTTTATCCTCTCCTGAATCCCTCTGCTAAATTAATGCCTTTCTTATGAGCCATGAAGTGTTTTAGAGTAGCCAATAACAGCCAGCAAGAAATTTAAACATCACACAAGGTGCATCCAGGTAATTGTCCTGCCTTCTAGCTTTTGGAACAACACAGTTAAACTTGGCATTCTGTAAGGTATTCTGGAAGAGTTTAGTGCCTTAGAAGCATTATATCTATAGGGTACATATCTATAGGGTTCTTATCTATAGGGTACATATCACTGATGTATAGTATTCATATTCTTTCAGTCTGTGCTGACTCAGCTGACATTCTGAATCACTTGCTGAAAATAGAATGTGTGCATTTTACACACATATAATTGTATGCACACACAGGCAGCTATGAGATTTTTCTTTACCTTTTATGAGACAGCAAAAAAATTAAATCATGTTTTGTGTATAGTGTTACAAATATTAATGTACTAGTAGTTATTTACTGAAGTGACATATATGTTTTCATTTGGACACACACACATATTCATTCACTGTTGTCTCTAATTTTTTCCTCTGCCAGTTCATGTTGTTTTTTAAACCCCACAACAGTAACAAAGTTTGTTTTCAGTCAACAGCTGAAAACACACTGGATTTTAAATTGTAACAAGACCATACATGACCATCTTAGATACATAAGCCTTCCACCCAGTGCTGAACCAAAAATCTCAGGCACCTTACATTAAATCATGTATCATTAGCCTCATCCACAGCACACATCAGGGCAGCACCAGCTTCAAAATTCGTCAAAACACAAACTCATTTTTTCCTCATGTTAGCTTTAAATCAGTTTTCAAAAGAGCATCCCTTCCAAAATGTATGAATCTACCTCCTGTGTAAAATTACTCAATAATTTTCTGGGTGCCCAGCTGTGGTACCTGAAAAGGGCATAGTTTTCAGATCACAGGATTAATACTGAGATCACATTACTAGAACTTAAAAATACCAGTGTGGGACTCAAGTGATAGGAAGCTTATATTACTGGAGGCCATCCCACATCTCTAAGAAAAGATGCAGTAATCAGGAACATTATTATTTATTTTACAGATATATCTAGTTCTAATTTTTTTCATTGCTGTGACAGTTCACAGAATACCAGATCAGAACTCCTTGAAAAACGCCTGTACTTCTAGTAAGAAGCAGCAGCAAGTACACAGTTCTGCCAGTGCAGGGAAGAAGGCAGAGGATTCTGACTAAATGGTCTGAAATCGATTTCATCACCAAGCCTGTATGTCTGCCTGAAGGCAAGGTCAGCTCTGCAGAAGGCAAGGTCAGCTGTGCAGAAGGCATTTCTGGAATACCAGTACCAGTAGCCAATATAGAATACCAGTATTGGATGTTACTGGTTTAAACATTTCAGCTGGAAACAGATCACTCTTATGATTTTAACCACCAAAAGCTATCAAGGATACAGGCCTTAATTTTTATGTATTTACCAAGCTGCCTCTCAGGTTCAAAATAAACAATTACTGAAATCAAAGTCAAGTATCTCCACTGAAAATGCCATGCCACATTTATGGGCCAAATTGTGATTTTTGTCTATATTAACTCCATGTCATGGTTTGACAGTGGAAGAGTTTGAGGCAAAAAGTTTGGGAGGAGAAGTGGTCTGAAGAGTTTGTTTTGATTCTTACTACTTTTTTTCCCTTTTAGTTACTGTTACTAAATTTTTCTTTATACCCTTTTGAAGTTTTGAGCCTGCTTTGCCTTTCTTCTAATTATATCACAGCAAGAAGTAAATGTATTGACTGGGAAATTTCAAAATTGGTGAAAATTTCAGATTGGCGAACTGAAACCACTACACTCCAGTAGTTATTCTGGTTAAATGCTGCTTTCTGAAGATCAGAATGTATTCCAGCACCCTGGGTTATATCTCCACTTAAAAATGCAATGGCACATGCAAAAAATCAAAAACAGAAACAAAACAAAAAAACCAAACCAAAACAAAAAAAAAACCAAAAAAAACCCCACCAACAACTCACCCAAAGCACACAGCTTTGTTTAGTTCTCAATTTTTAATCTTCTGCTTTATAATTCTACCATCGTCACTGTTAATGTAACAGTAAATGTAGAACTGAATAACTATAATATTAATTCTGTGAGTGCATCTCAAAGTAATATTCACCTTTTTTTCAGACATCATTTGCTTACCACAAGTTATGACTGTGACCATTCTGACCACCTGAGGTTTTACTTAGAGCACAGTACAAGAAATAACATTTCTGGTTTCCAGTTTGATACGCTTGAATGATAATTTGTTGAGCAAAGGGCCAGATGCTGCCTGCCAGCCCTGGTAGCAGTCTCTGCTCTGCACAGCTGTCTTTCACTGCTAGACTGACAACGTGAATTTGTATGAGCAGCCAGTGATTCCTAAGCCCCTTCTGTGGAACAGCTTTCTGTGCCAAGAGCAGACCTGCTACACCTACAAATGAGTGGCCTTTCAATGCTCCTTCAGGGCACTGCCATATAGACACACCCATATGAAACAAGACAAATCTAAGCATGAAAAACAACTTTTCTAGATTAAAAGGGACACAGGTACAAACATACCTTACATACGTTACACTGTTCTGCTGTATTTTTATATATGCGTATTGATTTTTAGTAAGATCATTTTCCTTGTAAGGGAAATAAATACATTTGACTCACTAGAGAAGTGTTTTATTCCTATAAACAATGCAATTTATATATACTAATTGATAAACAAGAATAGTAGAAAGTGATGCACAATTAGTTACAGATCGTGTGAGGGTGCTGTGCTTTCACAGTTGGGAATGAACAGTAAAGCTCACAAAGGAAGAAACAGCATATCCTCATATTGTGATTATGGAGATAAGTAGAAATGCAGATTGCATCTCCAGAGAATGGAATAACTGACACATGTGCAAAATAAAAGAAGGAAATTATTTGACCAAATATGGATTAAATTCTCTCTATATGTATCAAGGGTTACAGTCAGTTGCCTGCCAGGTAATTCTTTCTCAGTGGAATAATTCAGAAGTGACTCAGGGTGTCCAGCACCTAAGGTCTGACAATAACAAGCACACAATGCCAACGTCAGCAGTTGTGCTTCAAAACATACGGCATATTTTATGCTGACATTCTTCAAGTTTTATACTTCTGAGCAGATTTAACTGTTGAGGAACAGCTGGTACCTTTTAAAATTCAATATCCTCTTAAATTAAATATCCTGGGTAAACCCTCAAAATGTAGAATCAAAATCTGGCTTCAAATTTGCAACACCTTGAAATACGATCACCCAAATAGGACCTACACCACAAAAAGGAAGTATGGTTTATGTCATAAAAAAGCTCCTACATTGTTAATGTGATGCTTCAGATTTGGTGAAGAAAATGTACCTTTTTTGTCAGTCTGCATTACTTTTTTGTCATTTGCATTTTGTCATTTTGTCTTACTAAACATCTTACTAAGCATCTACTTTATGAGAACTTGACCTACAGTGGAACACTGTAATGAAAGGAGGATTTTGTCATTACCCTCTGCACACACACATTTTGCATTACTTTTTTGTCATTTGCATTTTGTCATTTTGTCTTACTAAACATCTTACTAAGCATCTACTTTATGAGAACTTGACCTACAGTGGAACACTGTAATGAAAGGAGGTGAAGAGCCAGCCTTGCACACACAGTATGAGATGCAGAAGCAGAAATGCTAAAGCAGCCAGCCGGTTGAACGAGATGTGCTGGTACATTCATGAGCCCAGGCTGGGTCTTTTGCCATTCTGCCGCTGCTCTCTGCTGGCACAAGTGTGACAGAGCAGCTCCTGGACGTTTCTCTTTGCTGCTGGAGTGTTTTCCTCTTACTGTGCCTCTTTGCTGTAATTTACCATCTCTCTTTGCTTCTAGAGCTGCTCTGGTTGTTCTTGTTCATTTGCAATCTAGACCTTTAAATTAAAGTAATCTGACCAAGATCCTCCCTAGGACTTATTTTGTGACCTCATCAGGCTTGTTTTCTTCACAGAAATGTGATCCCAGTAGTACTGGAAGCCCCTCCAAGTGGAAGAGAACTGTGGCTTCACATATCCATTCCTTAGCTAGTGCTCTCTACTTGAGGACAAGGTGGGTTCTGGGGGTACTAAAAATCTTGACATGCAGGTGAGAAATATCTCTCTTGTTTTTCTCCAGAGCAGAGTTACGGCTGGATTATTTTTTTTTCCCACCAGTAGTTGCACTTGGTTTGGCTCATTTTACACTGGGGTGTAATTAACTTTCCTCTAGACTTAAAAAAAAAAAAAAAAAAAAANGAAGAAAAGAAGAAAAAAAAAAAAAGAAGAAGAATGGTTGGTAATTGACAGTGGGGACAGACTTCAAAAGCAGAAATTGTCCATTATAACACTTCAGGCTGACAGAAGCTGCTGGACAAATTGCTTTTCCTTGTTTCGACACGACCTAAATAAATTCTGGTGCTTCCTTACACCTGCAGGATAGCTCCTGTGTTGGAATGATACCTCAAACTAACAAACTGTGAGCTGGGTTTCCAGAGCCTGAGTTTTCCCAACACAACTTCAAACCCAGCATAGTGTGCCTCCTGCACTCTTTCTTCACAACAAGTTTGTACCAACCTCCCAAGCCCACATGCACTCAACCCACCAACCCATACTGTAATTTGAATCATTGCAACCTGGGTGCCCACATAAAGCTGCTGGGGAGAGAGGCTGCAGTGCAGACCTCAGAGTTCAGGAGGTTCCTGAAGCTTTCTCCTGGATCAGGGACAGGCAGCAGAGGTGCCTGCAAAAGATGTGCCCAGGTGGAGGACGTCCCACAGCATCAGGTGGCTGAACTGCAGGAGACAGCAAGAAAGCTGTGTGATATCAGAGTGGCCGAAAAGGATTTGGATAGCTCACTTCAAACACGCTCTGCTGGATCCACAGCCTGTGGCCAAACAGCCCAAACCCCAAGTTTCAAAGAGGATGGGGCCAGATTATTTTCCTTAGGACCCTGCAGCAGGAAAAGAGGCAAGGCACACAGACTGAAACACAGAAAGCTCCATCTGAATATGAGGAGAAGCTTTGTTGCTTTGAAGATGACAGAACTGGTACAGACTGCCCAGAAAGGTTGTGGAGTCTCCTTCCCTGCATTCCCATGGATGCAACTCTGTGCAACCTGCTCTAGGTCAGAGAGGTTGGATCAGATGATCTCCAAAGGTTCCTTCCAACTCAAATCTCTCTATGATTCTGTGGAGGTGTAGGGATCTGTGAGCTCCAAAAGATGTGGAATCTAGCTAGAACAGAGACTTCAGTTAGAAGGAATTATCCTTGTCAGACAAGAGGACAGTCATGTCCTGAAAGAGGGGCCACCCTTCATTCTTGGAGGTCTTCATGACCTGACTTGAAAAAATCCTGAGCAACATGATGTGAACTCCATGCTCAGATTTTATTATGCAGGAGTTTTATTATGAGGGGCTGAGGCCTTTCTGACCTGAGGCTGTGGGCATCCTGATTTTGTGATCAGTTCTCACCAGGCTAGAGACCAGGCTTTTCTTTCCCCTCACAGCAGAGAAACAAGGTCACAGGTTTTTTTTTTTTGTTTCTGATCCACCTTGTATCTCATAGCATACTCCAGTAAGTGATGAGTATGTTACAATATTATCAATGCATCAGTATGAAATCATTGCTGGGGAAAGATAGAATTTGCTAACCTATGATTCTTTTCTTAACCTGGTTCATGTTGCTGGCATTGCAAACTATTTTTGGAAAAGCACTATTTCTGCTTTTATGACAAGTTCGCCAAAAAAAAGGTGCTGTCCAATATTTTTTTGTTGCTGCTTAGAATACCTAATAATTAGGCAAGAGTCATTAGAAGAAGCAGTATCTTTTATTACAACAATTGGTAACTGCTGGGAATATAAATATCAGATTTTCAGATATACTCCCTTTCTCAGATTTGCCTTCTCACTATATGTCATTTCATCAAGCCACTGAGAAAAGCATTTTTGACTCCTGGCTACCATCAAGAACAATGGTGCCATATTTGTCCAAAGCCTGTTGAGCAAACCAGGTTGCAAGCAATGCAAAGAACACAGACATGCATGTGTTTATGTGGAAATCTTCACGGAACACCAATCCTTAGCGAGACTCTGAAGTCTCATTGCTGTGTTCAAGGAAGATTTTTCCATCTAGAACATTATTAGGGAAGTGTCTTTGAGCTCTAAAGGCACACAGGGACCTTCTGTCTCAGTGTCATTGTGCCAAATGCTGCACTGGTGTAAGGGGCAGATCCCACATTGGAAAGCTTGTAACGTGTATGTGTGGACCAGGCAAATTCTGAGAGAATCCCCACACCCCTTTTGTGAAAGAACATTGAGGCACCACAGATTAAAAGACCTATCCAAGGTCATGCAAGAATATTCTGCTCTGGTTGGGAATTTAACCTCAAATATGTTGGGTGCTAAGCTTGTTACCACACCATTCTTCTGCTCAGGATCCAGTGGGGCGAAATGTTTTGGGATTGATATTTATTTATGGCCTATTTTGGCTCTTCCTTCTTCGTTGTAGAATCTGGAGGGCTTTGCAGCACAACTGATATTATTTGTTGAGAATAAATGTGTAACTCCTGAGACCAAATTCTTTAATTGCTACACAAACAGGAGCAAAGGCTCAGCACAAATGGCAAGTAGTTCATTCACTCCAAGGTACCCTCTCCCCTTACATAACATCCATCTTTTATATTGTCCTATTTTTCATGCAGAGCACTTCATTAATCTACATATTTTTATGGTTTTGTCTATAAAAATAATTGACATGTTGATGAAAATCATGACTACTTATTACTTGCATCTTCAAAAAAAATCTATCAAAAGGAAACCTTGAGACATGCCCACGTATCCTTGTAGAAAATATTTAAATGTGGGTTTAAATCTAGTCAGTCAAATGTTTCTTACACTTCACTGATTAAAATAACCACTGTCTCCAACCATTGCATAAAATTGATATTATTCACAACCTAATGATTTTGTTGTTTAGCATAATCATTTTTGAGCTATTCCAAAGAATCAGAAGCTACGACATGCTTAGATATAATTTGAGTCAAACCAGGTGTCCTGCTGTAAAAATGCCTATAGGAAGCTGACATAAAAAAACCCCAAGAAAGTAACAACAACAATTAAAAAAAAAAAAAAACATCCGGGGGAAAAAATGTGTGTCTGAAAAACCATGAAACTTCTAGCAAAGCCAAACATATGCAGGGGGTGGGCCAATTACTCTCCATATTTCTGCAGCATAGAAGGGATACAGGACAGAAAAAGCAGGAATATTTTATGTAACATATGTGGGTCTAAAGAAAATCACAGTCACCAAATGGTTTTGGTTGGAAGGGACCTTAAAGATCATCTAATTCCAAGCCCTCTCCCTGACATGGGAAAGCATAAAAAATGTAAGCCTGAAATAATTTATTGGTGCTAAAAACTAACCAGTAAGGTCTAATAGGAGCAATGTGTTTCATACATATATGCAACAGTGAGGTTTATGACCCTTTCAGAAGAGCAAAGTGCTTGAAAATAAGGGTTGTTCCCTTGCATACATCTCAGTTACAAATGTATTTCAGGAAATTATTTCCATAAAATTAAACAGAAATGCTGCTTGACATTGATGCATTTTAATTAACATCACCATTTTCCATCTTGCACAAAACAGAACTAATACAGAATGATGTCTGTAAAATTAGGTTATCTCTATTCATTTTGAAACCTCCTAACTACTCTTGGGTATCAAGCAGATATATTTTAGTGTTCAGTATAACAAAAAAGTTGTGTTATGCTATAGCCTCACAGATAAAGCTAATTATATGAAAAATTCATTCAACTGAGTTTGCATTGCTTGATTTGAATCTGAATTAGCAAGAATTGGCTTTGTATTAATTTTCTAACTCAAATGAACGAGAAATGCACACATACATATTTTTTCTCTGAACATCTGAGTCAGGGAAGTCTCTGGAGCTTGAGACTGTTGCTCTTGAATCTACACAGAATCTCAATGACCTCCATGAATCTCAGCACAGGCATGAGGATCTATGTGTGAAGAAAATTCTTCAGAAATGGGGCTTTACTTCCCTGTCCTGGCTTTTACTTCTCTGGCTACATTTCTAATTGAATTGCCACATTTTTCTAAAAGTGTATGAACTTCTGAAAGCCCTGAAATTACAGAGGACAAGGGGCAATGGCTTCAGAGTAAGAGAGAGTAGATTTAGATTGGATAATAGGAAAAAATTATTTACTGTGAGGGTCGTGATGCCCCATCCATGGAAATATTCAAGGCCAAGTTGGATGGGGCCCCAAGAAGCCTGGTCTGGTGGAGATGTACCTGCCCACAGGCAGGGGGATTGGAAATAAATGATCCTTTAAGTCCCTTCCAACCCAGACTGTTCTGTGATTCTATATAAATATTCTATCGTATATATTCTATCATTCTATATATATATTCTATCATATTCTATATGATTTTGGTTATAAAAACCAAAACAAGAAATGTTTAAGCAGGCCTCAGAAAAGAAAAGATGGCACTCGGGATATTCATATCAGTGTTTTGATCTCTCCAGAGTCCAGATGCAGCATGTCATAGCTTTGCCAAAAAAACCAATTAAATTAAATTAAAAAAAAATAAATTTGAAGAATGGAGGCTCTCAAAATTAGTGAATTTATGCCCTTATCAGGCAGGAATGACTTGAGGGATAAACTCTGTAGTGAAGGGTGAAGGGTATTGTGCTGCTCATTAAGTTGGGATGACATTAATACACAGGGAAGAAAAAAGTGGTGAATATTCTCCATACATTATAATGTGTTCTAGAAATCCTGAATCAATGTAGTGAACATGCCCAATCACAGGAATTGCTCCATTGAAAAGATAAAGTTTTGTTTGTGGAAATGAGGGAGTAAGGTTCTTCACAATGCATTAGAGCAGAATACAAGGGATTCATTTTAGTATCTGAAGTTACCCTTGTGAAAAATATAATCTCTGATAAAAAATTTCACAAGCATGAAAGAGAATCCTGAAAAATCACACCCTAATTATTTATTGACTCAGGATAAAAATGTGCTGGCCAGAATCTTGAAAGAGAACACAGAGGCAGATTTCATTCTTATCATCCCTTGCAACAAGAACTCAAACAACAGGCAGTAAGAATTCAAGTGGAAAACAGTGTACAGGAATTCCAGGCAGTTGCAAAGAACAGCTTTGGAGATGAAAAACATGGTGACATGAAAAATACCATGAAAGTGTTGAAATATAATCAGTGATAAAGCAATAGGAAGTAACACACAAAATTCAGAATTTTCATTATTTGTTGGAAAATGAAGAGTAACAGAGTAAAAAATTCTGTCAGGAAATATATGAGATACAAATACATATTAAGGAAATTACACCAACTGAAAGGAAGACTGGTAAAGAATAGGAAGGAAAATTCAGTTTCAAAAAATACATTCCTAAAATGCTCAATCTAGTACTTTAATGAGTTTTCAATGCTGAAATGTCTAGAGGGCAGGAACAAATAGCTGTTTTCCAATTTACAGGAAATGCAGCTTCAGTGAGATTCTAGAATGATCAGAAATAATAAAAGCATCCACTGCTGACAGCGTTTTCACTGAATTATTAGAAGAAATAATAAGGAAAAATAGTATGTAGTAATAATGAGTAGCAATAGGTAAAAAAATTTACAAATTAATTCTGGCATCCTATACTTCAGAAATCAGGCCCACTAAATACAAAACTACAGACACATCTTCTCATTACAGCAGCTTTTAAAATTCTAACTGAATAAATAGAGGATGCATAACAGACAGTGACACATACTAGTGCACTGCTAAAAAAGCTTTTAAATGCATAATGATTCAGGGAAGGAGAGGAACATGTCAGAATACACAGTTTTCAGAAGAAAAAAACCACAACAAACTAAAAAAAGTCCTTATGTCATGGGAGGATATTAAACAATCACTTTTATATATTGAGACAGCACAAGTGCTTGTTTATGAATATTGGTGTGTGAGAAAGCGAAAATTAGTCCCATTTAATACTGGTATGTAGACAATGAGGAGGAATTCCCCATCTTTGATACTCTTTAACTTGATCATGAAAAAATTAATGCCTTCAGGATGTCATTTTCTAAATGGGATGAATTAAGCAGGTTGAGCAGTTCTTGCTGGTGAGCTGCCTGCTTTAGGGGTCTGAGAATATTTTGCAGGCTCCAGGAAAGAATAAAGCAAAGTATGAGTTCAGATCAAGAGTACAGCTGTTGGCAAGAGGAAGAGATATGAAACAGGTTACTGATCAACCACCAACCAAAAACATCAGCATGCAAAACACCAAGAAGGAGCAATAATTCATAACAGCTTGGAAAGAAGGAGGGGCTTTACCCCCTTTGATGTATGATTACTTCTTAAACACTTCAGCACATTTAGTTTCCCCAGGTAATCTCACAAATTTGCTTGCTAAGCTCAAACCTGGGGAAAAGCAAACACATTCCAACCAGAATATTTAATGAAACAAGTAGGAGAGCTAAATGGAGGCAGACTGGTTGTGACACACTGGGAAGAATTATCAAATGCTTCCAGCTATTTAGGAAGAAAGATGTGAGATTATGAGAGATTAAAAGGGACAAAAAAGGGAATTGCTTTATCAGCAATGAAGAGAGACAGGGAAGACTGATTCAGTGATCACAATCTGATTTTATTGTGGGATACAAATGCTTATATACTGTTTTAGGGAGACTAATAATGTGTACTACAATAATTAGCTTAAAATCACATACAGAAACTTATGCATATAGCATCTCTTGCTTGCAGAGTGCAATGAGATTTTCTTTTTCCAGTAAACCTGTCTGATTTAATCTTCTTGCAATCAATCTAGATCTAATTTTCAAAGTTCCATTTGCTTTTCCCAAGGCATCCTGTTATCAAATCTCTTATGTTAACCAGGTCCAAAGTCCATCATCTGTCTTGTGTCCCAATATCCCAATATTGCTTTTAAGAGAAAGAAAAAGGAGTTCATAATGTTCAGAGTATCACATAATAGACACTTTTACACAGAAATAAAAGCAAAATGCTGAGTTAAAAGCTCAGAGCCTTTGAACAGGATATCTAAAATAGAAGATTCACTTCTATTTTTAAATGGAGAATTCAAAACAATAGAAGCAATAAAATACTGTAAAATGTGGAAGGGAATCCACTAAAGGATTCAGCTGCTGAAGTCACATTTCCTTTACTTATTAATCCTTGCTCCAGCTTACAGAATATGCACCCCACTACAACTAATTTTAAGCAGGTCTTTATTGTACCAGTTAACAAAGCCAGCTAAAATCCAACCAGCTTCTCACAGTAATATGTCTATTTGGAAAGCCAAAAAATAGAAATATGAGCACTGGAATCCTAGGAGGAGACAGTCCATGACATATGGAAAGACAAATGCACTGGGCTTTCTCCAGTCTGAAAATAAAAGAATGAAAGAAGACAAGGTTTTAAATTAAGAAATTAACAAACCTCTGTCTGGGGCTTAGATAGAAAAGAATGTTTCAGATGCAGGAAAGGGGAGGGAAGTGTTTAGAGTCTGGCTGTATATAAAACCCAGTGAGAGAAAGACTAGGGAAGTATGAGAATATTGCCCAGCAAAGCTCTGACTCTCCATTTGCAGAGCAAACCAGATTTCTGTCAAAAATGTGTAAGAATAGCTTGTCTCACCCCAGGGAAAAGGAATAAGATATGTGATTCCTTGATGTCTTTTCTAGGCTTATTTCACTAAAGACCACACAACACAAGGATTCTTACTATCTTTTACTACCTTCTGCAGAATTTTCACAAGCAAGGGTCTGACAGATTCTGTGAACACAGGGCCTGAAATGGAACTGGCATTTATGTTACATTAAACTATCCAAAATATTGAATGAATTACTTAACCCTGGGTCCCCATGTAATGGACAGTGAAATTTTCCCTTTACCATCTGAGGCAGAGCTAGAACTACAGCATTTTGAGCACGGCAAATCCATGTGCTGTCAAGAAAATGCTCCCACTCAAAAATCCTTACTATTCCCTTTTGATTTGGGCAACTGTAAAACAAGAAAAGCAGCCAGATCAAAACCTAGTCTCTCCTTAGAGCCTTATGAAATTGTAAACACTTCTAGTTACTATTCTTTATGCTCATTTTGACAAGGGGTTTCTGTAGAGAGCGAGTTTTGGAGTTCAGTGCAATCCCATGTTTTAAGTACTGGAGATAGCACCAAATATACCAGCTCTGGGTAAGGCTCCATCTCCTGTCTCCACCAACATCACCAACATCACCCTTGATCAGGACAAATAAAGGTCTCTAAACTATAAGTAATGCTTTCCTCACATATGGCAAACATCCCACTGGGAGCCTGTCATTAAAATATTAGCTTCCCCATAAAGATGGTATCTGATTTGTCAATCCAGTTATAAGATTTTTTTTTTTTGATCCTACTCCCTCTGTTCTTCCTCTCATCCTCTGCAAACTTTTCTTTAGTACCACAATGTACAGTTAGTGGGATTCGGGTTTGTAATCCTAATCTTTGCAATTTATTTAATCCACCTAGAAACATGTGAAATTTCTGTATTAAAAAAAAAAACCCAAATATGGGGAGTAATATTGTTACTTCATTGAGGATATAAAAAGTCGAGCTAGTTTAATTAGATCCAGATATGATTATGGCATGAGTACTGAAAATTTTGGAGCAGTCAGATTCAGGATCATTCAATTGAGGCCAAGTGGAACATACCTACAGCACAGGGGAAATGTAACTCACTGTGCTGCAGCACCAGGCTACACAAGCTATCGATCTAGCACCTAAAGAGCTGAGAATATTTAACAGAGTTATGGTTGACTAAATGGATGCTGGTGATTGGAATCACCACTACTGAAGGGATGACCTTAAGTGCCCTCCACCTCCTCCAGAATTCTACATGCAATTTAGGCTTTTGCAGCCTTCTCACTGTAATTCTATGCATATATACTTGTGTTCAAGACTATGTGAGACTAGATGTAATACAATTTCTTCTGCAGTGAAGATTCCAGGGCAAGATTTTGAAATGCAGGCCATTATTACCTCTTGAGATCCCAAGATACTCCATCCCATTTCTATTTAAATTGCACTGAAATTAAAATGTCCACTTATTTCATTGAGAACCACATGATAAAGTCTTCATCATGAGCTGAACAAAGTCCTACAAAGACTTTTACAGAAGTCAAATAGTCTGACTCATGTAATGTCCTACTGGAGCAAATATAATTAATAACATGTATGAATATATATATATGTGCATAATGACTTGTGGGATTGCATATACTTCTACTAAGACACAAAGAATGCAGCAGCTTTTACAGTAAGATTGGAAGTTAAGCTATGTATTAGTATGTTTTATCTTAACCCTTTGTCAGAAACTACGAAAATTGGAATACTGAAAGATTTCTTCCTTAAAACCAGCACCAATCACATTGAGATCACCAAATAGCTAAATGCCATAACAGTCTGCAGTAAATTTCTAGAAGTTGGAACAGGCAGATGGATATAAAATTGTTAAAAACTATAGAGGCCAGCAGAGTAAGTGATCTGATATATTTATCTTAAAATCATATGTTTTGCACAGAATATATTGCAGAAACTCTTCTGTACATTTTCTAGAGCAAATAATCTCTAATTTTGCATTGTGCCAGTATGCAGTTTGAGGAAATAAACAGAAGCTTGTTTCTCAGAGATAAGTTTTGCCTTATATTGGTTGCATTTATATAAATATATATATCTATATCATTTCTATAAATATATATATCTATTTATAGAAATATTTATATCTTTGTTGAAAGATAGTCTTCAAATCTGAATATGTTATGTTTTCATTACTCATGTAGAAGAAAAAGGGAAGCAAGCATGGAACAATTCTTACAGCTTTCTCTTTCAACTCCTCACCCCTTTAAAGGGCACAAAACCAAATCCAGTTCTTGGAATACATTTGCAAGTATATTAGACTGCCTCTTCCAATATTTTTCATGAAACTACACTTTTTGTACTGCATTTATATTTGTTTATCCTGTCTGCATGCAGAATGTAAACTAATAAATATCTATTTTGGCCTATCCAATATCATAGGGTTCTTGGTCTGCTCAAGAAATTAAATGCAGTTGAACTGAATGCCTGATGACTGATTAGACTCATGTTTCACAATTTATTTAAATAAATAGAATCAGAAGGAAAATGTAGATAAATTAATCTTAGTTCTAAGGCCAACAAGTCTACACAGATACAACAATAAACCTCTGGTAATATAAAAAGCATAATTAAACTATAGGTGGAAAATCTGATACTATTTTCAATTATTTGAAGGTGCATCAAGCCTAGAATGGAGGCTGTAATTTTGACAAACTTTGATACCAGTTATTTCATTGATTATTCAATAGCAAGCTTTATTAGGCTTTTTGAAAGTAAAAAAACAAATAAAAAGTAGAAAAACAACAACAAAACCACAGAAAAAAAGAAGGGATTTACTGATTTACTTTAAATCACATTTTATTTCTTGTAGTGAGAATGCTACACTGTATCACTCTTTATCTGTCTGTTGACACTGATTGTCTCCTCATTAAAGGTCGTTACACTTTGTCATTCATTTTCAAGGAGCTTGGGATAGAACCTTAATTGCCAAAGCAACAAACCTTGGAACTCTCCACAGTCAATAACGAAATTTGCAAGGAGGGGACTGGTTTGTCAGAATGAAGTGTTTAATGTCCTTATCAGAAGAAGAGCCACAAGACTTCCTCCAGTCAGAACAAGGCAACTAATACATTTCAATTAAAAGCAAGCAAATAAAAAAATATAAAAGAAAAAAATTAAAAGAAAATTTGATATAAAGGAAATTAAAATTATGAGCATACAGAAAAAAAGAAAACAAACAAAAGGGAAAAAGCAAAACTTCTCAGTGGCATGTCAAAACCAGAGAGAACTATGCTACAGGGTCAGTGTGCACATAAGCATTGCTGCTTTGAGGGCTCTGAAACCATGGTGACCAATTAATTGACTTCCCACAGAATCCCTGAATGCCCGAGGCAGGGAGTGCCTCTGGAAGTCCTGCTGTCATCTGTTTGCTCAAGCAGGGCCACCTAGAAAAGGCTGCACAGCACCCTGTCCAGCTTTTCAGTACCTTCAAAGACGGAGACTCCACAACCTCTTGAGGTAAACCTGTGCCAGTTCTCAGTCATCCACTGTCTGCTCAAATTAAAATTTCATATTAAGGCTGAAGAATGTTTCTTACTGACAGTATTGTTGACACTGATTTGTGTAAATGAACAGGAAATACTTCTTTTCAAAAGAAATTACCAAAAAAAAAAAGGTCTGAAACATTCCCACTTGCAATCAAAGTTTTTAATATTTATAGAAAAATTGATATAATATTTTTTCCTGAATTATTACCTTAAAGTCAGAAATCACATTAAAAAAAGCTTTGACTGTCGTTGAATGAGAGAATGCCTCTGGATGTTGGGGTAATGCGAATATGAATTTTCAATTAATAATACATTAAAAAAAGAAAATTGTTAAAATGCTAATATTAACATTTTTCATTAAGAGGCCACAGGAACAGAAAAAAAAATTGCACAGGAAATATTCTTAACACATCTAGAGCAAGTCAAGGGCACTCTTTGCAACCAAGTCCACAGTTCTCATGGCACCTCCTCTCAGGCAGTGTGCTCATAATTCTATGACAAGGACTTTTCAAGGGATGAGAGTGGCCATTGGTTCAGTTTGGGTTCTCTTCCTTATTTCTTCATGCTCAGAGTAACTTCTGTCATTTCCTCCCTAATCTCTCATTCCTTTTACCATACTGGAAATAACCTAACCCAGTTGGTTTAGTCTCTTGATAGACAGTCCCCATGAAGAACATCTGTGGAGGGTTGGCTTTGTCCCACAGTCTCTGCACATTTTGTGCCCTATTGGATGACTATTAGGTGTCTCTTATCCCCATAACTGCAGAGGATATTTCAGTTTTTATTTATATTGTGCCCTTTAGGTTAGCACACCAAAAATACAGGCTTAGGATTGTGTTTTCACAAGTTTTCTGTTGCCATTATAATAACAAAAGACACTGACCCCAAAGCTGGTTTTGCAGAAGATCTACTTTATGACAAAAGTTCTCTACTTTTATACTCTACTCCGATCCAACTGGACCAGACTGGTTAACTAATCAATACATTATGCCTGGTTGGCTGGTTAGCTTAACATCTTAACACAAAGAGATAGAAAAAGGGAGAGAACAGCACCTGCAGGTGTTTAGACTAGAAATTATCATATTTAGAAGTTCAGAGTCCCACAAGCAGAATCTGAGAAAGTTGTTTTTCTCAGTTTCTGACCAATTTGTGGGGACCACAGTTTTCTACTTATGATAAAACATCTGCATGTCTATTTATTCAATATCCATATTCAATTTCAAATACATAAGTTTGTGGAAGAAAAATTTTTTTTCCAATTTTGACAAGGAATAGTTTCCCTTTTGAAAATACAGTAAACAGAAAAATCCTAATATTTGTCTCCTGTTTCTCTGGTCTGCATCTCAAATTGAGTAACTGTCAAAAAATCATTTCACTCAACACAAAATTCCACTGAAGTTGCAGTAGCCACCTTACTTTACTGTACTTCTTACATGCTTACTTGCTGCTAAAAGAAAGGTTTGTTCAACCCAATCCTCTCATCTTTGAATCATGACAGGATATCAAATCTCAAACCAGTCAGCTGAAAACCTGAAATAATTTATAATTGAAAATTCTTCTCTGCATGCATCATTTTCTCCCCAGAGATCAAGGAAAGACAGGCAGAAACTATCAGCCTTGTTTGTAACCAATTATGTCCAAACTAACAGAACTCGAATGATCTCTCTATGGAGCACATAGGTAGCTGTCTGGGGTTTCTTACATACATTTCTGGAGTGAAGTAGACAGAATATTTTTTAACCATTTTTAAATATTTGCTAAAACATTAGTGCATGTTTTTGCAAAACCAAAAAAGGCAAAAAGATGTCAAGAAAAACACTGTTTCTTAAAACAAACTTATGTTCAACCTTTGTGTTACCTTCAAATAATAGGTGTGACAATAACAGAAGCTGAAAGTTGTATTAGAAATCAGCTGGGAAGAGTGATTAGGCAGTTACAGGAGATTTCTCCATAAAATTGGAATTTTAAAAAAGGTTTCCTTTAAATAAATAAATTAAAAAGAAGAAGGAGAAAAAAAATGTAACCTGGTTTGTGTTTGGAAAAGGCTTTCTAGCTTTAATGGCAGTGGAAGGAAAAGGAAAATGTAGGAGAGGGTACTTCAAGCTTTTCAAAATTTCAACTGGACAAGTCACACCCAGAACATTTCTGCACCTCACATGGGTGTTACAGTTCCCTTCCAGTACTGAGTCCTCCTGTAAAACAGAGGGAAGAGAATTAATTCAACAGATTGTCCCTTCTCTGTTCTGAAGGGCCTGATCTGGCCTGGCACAGCTGCAGTGCATGTCCTTGGCCAAGCATCCATCCATTCCATCCTGCTTGGAATATCCCTTGATAGCAGCACCATTTTCATACCTCTGACTATAGGCAATGTCACGCATTTCAAGCACAGAATATGCTGGAGAGGTATCCATACTTCAGGACAAAACTCAGTTCTGCAGATCTCGTAGGGCAGAATGGATGCTACTCAGATATTTTGGGTGTTGATCAGCAAGGTCTCAATGGAATTCTAAAAATAAAAAATGGGAAGACAGAAAAAACCCCAAATCTACCACATCAGCAGTTTTGTCACTGACGAGGGACAATTTTTACAGTTTTCAGCTAAAATGTGTGAACTCAGAAGAAGTATTCAACTGCTAACTTACAGCAGACTTGTTTAAATACTACTCCAATTTTAGAAAGCTCCCTTTCTAACCTAGGCATGGCTTCATAGCTTCCTGCTTCACTGGGTATAAGATTGCCTTGGTTGTAAATATTTCTCTAATCTGCTTCTCTTCATGAGCAATGGACTGCAGTGAAATAATTTCTCTGCAGTATTTTCTCACTGAAAAGGTCCACAAATTGATTTTTCACTCTCTGCCCTCCCTTTCAAGATACGAATTCAAATATAAACACAGCAGACTATCACTGATGGTATTTACATCTTTTCCCTCCAGTGACTTTATAAAAAGGCAATATATACGAAGTATTAGACATGAATTCATGATAAAACCTACATGGAGAGCTAAGAGAAACATTGTGAGCTTTCATAAAATTTCAAATAAAACCTCCCAAATCTTGAACAAGATCCCACTGTACTAAAGTGGGAAGATTGAAAGTATTTCCTCCCTCTCAAAATGATAGAAGGAGTTAGATCTTCTGTTCTATGGGAATCCCAAACAACAAAACATTTCACAACTATATTGTTAACCTTTTAAGATTTTTACAAATCTTCTTGCTATGTGCATGTTTCATACTCAAAATACTTCACCCTGTCACTATATTACAGGAAAGAGTGCAAGCTTGGAGAAAACCAGGGCATAAACTATTAAAGCACTTCATAAATTTAAAAAAATTCATTGAATGACACCTTGAAATGAAGCCCACATGTTCCCTCCAGAAAATATACCTGTAACTCTCAGTTGCACTCTGCTGAACTTCCTGACTGCAGCCTGGAGAGCTGATAAAATCTGGTAATGAAATGCCTATTTTTAAGCTAAACAGCTATGACAACGAAATGCTTGGAGATACTTTCAACATGACACCTTTCTTCAAAAATGGAACCATTTGTACTCAAAAGCAAAAAACATCACATATAGGTAATTATTATCGAAAAATTGTTCATTTCAGGGAAATACTGCACTTCTGCCAAGTGCAGACCAAGAAAAATGATGTTACATTAATTAGGTATAGGATAAAGTATGAATTATTTGCCAAGCTTGATCCACATGCATAGTTCTTAACATTCAAGCACGCAAATCAGATCAGATAATTCCACATAATCATATGATTACTAATTTCATACCCAATTAACTTCATCAGTGTCTGTAATTGCATTCTTTAGAGATACAGATCTGATAACATTCTTGTTTACATATTTTATAGACAGCTAGAACAATTTTGGAGTCTATGTAGATACTCAATATAGAATTTTAAGCCCCAAATGCTATACTTCAGTTTTCTATATTTGCAGTTTCTATGACAACTGGAGCAGAACTAGTTTCTTCAAATTAAAAGGAAACAGAATTAAATTTTTATATTTAAACAAGAAGAGGCACAATTTTCTTTGAAAGCTGTTAATGCAAAACCACAGCCATATATACTCCATTTCAAAGATTTAACAGAGCAGAGAAAAGCACAATCAATTTTAACAACCTATTTTTTATACATTAGGAAATTTTAGTCAGTACTGAAAGATTTGTACTTTTACCTTTTAAAAATATTCACTACAAACCATGTGAATTTCTTCAGTTAGGCGAAATAAAACAATTTTTGAAAGCAGCATAAATATTGTGTTTCTTTGTCAAAGTTTCCCATACATCCTATATGATCATGAGGCTTAGGATCCATTTTTCCCTTGTACACTTGCACCTGTTGCTTCAGTTGCATAAGGCCACATAACCCAAGGACATGAAGGCCAACCCTTTTCCCTGTCAAACAAATCTCACCCCCACAGTGTGTTGATATTAGTTTGGAGGAGGCTTTTGGCACTCCAAAGACAGCTTGAGTTCTTGGTGGTGGCAGCTTTTGTCTGGGAGACATCCTGAGTCATTTGGAACTTTAGGAGGCAGATGCATGGGTACAAAAGAGTTCATCATTTTAATTAAAAGGGTAATCATTTTAATATTTTAAATCCTGACTTAATTTTGACAAGATTTTAGTCTTGATGAAATTCCCTCAGACAAGGCTTCTAGTAAGGGAAATATCTAGTCTTGTTCAGAGGATTTGGGAGAAGGTAGCAGGATATACTGTAGGTGGTGTGAGGGAGAAAAAATAGTTTTCCATGTTTTTGGTAAAAAGAACTTTTGCTTGCAGACTTTAGAACAAACAGACAGGATAAGGCCTTGACAACTTTGGAATATCCAGACACTTGGCAAGGTTTTGGATCTTCATTTGTTTGAATTTTTTTTTCCATCAGGCTTAAAATACATTTCGAAGGGAAGAATGTAAGGGTGAGGGAGAGGGGGGAGACAGAGATCCAGCATTGTGTCAACAGCTTTAAATCCAAGGCTGGAGAGTGTGCTACAGGACACACACCTTGCTGCTCTTTATCACTTTATCTTGACCCCTGGGGCCCTCTCCTAGGCAGGTCAACATTAATTTCAGCTCCAAAATCTTGCACCTGGCACATTACACATTTCTGGCAACATTTTGGGGTTTGTGAAGGTCCCATGTGTTCAGCCACACCCACTACAGTGCTCACCTGCTTCACTTCTCAAATGAACAATTGTTATGCAGCCAAATGTGAGAAAACTCAAAGAGCCAGGGCAGGGCTGGGAGGAGGAGGTGAACCAACTGTCCCACTCACCCAGAGCTCATCCTTTTCCCCCACTGCTTTCCCATCTTGTTTTGCACCACTCAGGCTTTCCTCTGATCTCTTACAAATACAAACTTGTGAATTTATATTTGTATTAGAGCTATCAAATTTAGCTATAATTGAAATACTTTTGAAAGAGCACAGGTGAGCTAGCATCTCAAGAATTTCAGTGTTCTCTCACATTTTCTGCATTTCTGTATAGGGGAAACTTCCCTTTCAGACCATTCAGAAAGTACTCTTGCAGTCACACTCCCACTACCAGATACTTTAACTGGTGGGACTGGAGCCTCTTTGTAGTGGGCAATGCCAGTTAGCTTTGTGGGTGTCTTGGTTGTCTCCCTACACACCCCCACTCTCACACAGACAGGCCAGGTCTCCTTACCTGTTCAATACTAGATTTCCCATAATATAGTATCAAACTGTTCCATTAAGCAACTCAGTCATGCCAGAGAAACAGCTCGAGCTGGGTGCCTCTGACCAGGAACCCCAAGCAGACGAGGCCTTTGGTTTTTAAACCTTCACAGCCCACCCGTGCACAAATTCCACTCTTTCCCCTGAGACCTTCAGTGCCCATCCACCTAGTTGGCACCCCTGGTCTTCGTGTCCTTTGCTATCCAAACCTGGGGTAGCACACGGCTCCTGTTGTGCCTCTCTGTGTATTCCTCAAAACAGTCTTAGATGATAAAATACTCTCATGGGAGGTAAAGGCCAGCAAGACCATTATGTCCAGGGACCTTTTATGTGGGAGCAATTCAGTGGAAATACTCAATGTTAGCTGTACACCAAATATCGAAACTGAGTGTCCCTTTTCTTAGGAGGGGAAACAACTGATCTACTGCAGCTTCCCATTGGAGGCAAAGGCCATCAGGTTTTTTCTGTCCTGAAAATTTTGTGTTGGAGCAATCCTTGGACATATTAATTATTGGATATATTATACAAATTTTGATGGTGTGCTCCTGAAAGTGTTCGAAAGTTCTTTTCCTTGGGAGGGAAGCCATCCAGCCCTAGTGTTTCTGGCTCTCTTCTGGTTGTCAATGCTAAGTAAAGGCCTGCTAAACTCTTTCTAACCTTTTTTGTGGGAGCAAGCCCTGGATTTTATCCAATAGGTGAACTCAACCATAAATTTTGTTTGTTGAATCCAGAAATTGAAGCCAAGCATCTTTCTGTCCTGACATACTGTGTTTGAGTAGAGATGTTTTCAGCTTTGGATCTGTACTTTGAGTTGCTTAGTTAGCCATTGTCTATTTACTTTTTTGCAAATAGACACTGTCATCTAGTGGAACTGTTCAACGGTGACAGAGGCAAGGTAAAAGCCAAGAGCTTTTTCTCCTAGCACCTTTGTTTGGGAGCAGTAAGTGGAGGGGTGTGGTTTTGGATTCTGTTTTTCTTGGTTTTCAAGACTGAAAGAATGAGATCCTGCATATATTTGGGAAGGAAAGAGAATAGTCTTATATATAAGGCATATATATAACTGCAGTGCAGTTTATAGACTGAAAAAGAAAGGCTCAATCCAGCACTCGCTCTTTCTTCTGGACTTTTGTCTGTAAGACTAGCTGCTGAGTGTTTTTGTTTTTAATTTTGTAACTAGTCTCTGTCAGACTGAAAATGTACAGTTGTATGTAGGGCTGAGGAAGAAAACACAAAGAACTGTGTGTGGAGCAGTTTATAAGCTGTAAGAAAAAAGTGGAAAACTTCGTCTTTTTGTTCTAGGCCATTTAGTATGGTAACAATTTACTAAACCTGTTAAGTTTTGAAATTGAGCTCTACAACAGTACGTGCAGTCCACCAGGAAACTGCATAGCTTCATGGTGTATCTTACAATTCAGAGGATGCAAGTTAAAAGAGGACCCAGCAAAATTTTTCTGGTCTCTTTTTGTAACAAAGATTTTTGACAGACATTTTTGATTTTGTAGCTGGACTCTGCAAAAGTGAAAAATGCAAAGGTATATAGAGCTGAAAACAAAAAATGCAGCACCAGTGTGTCTGTAGTGCGGTTTGTAGGAAAGCTGCCAGATCCATTTGTTCCAAAACCTGCGTGTTGGAAAGCATGTGGTATATGGTAGCCTAGGAAAGCTCAAAACCCCAGTGGCTGTGGTTGATATTCTTCGATGTGTATGTTAAACCCAAGAACTGTTCTGTCCCTGTCACTCTTTGTGGCCAGATCAAAATTATAGGGTTGGGCTCAGAGAGACAAAAAAATAAAAGAGAGCATACAGCTGAAAGCAAAAAGCATAGCAACAATGTGTGTTGTGCAGTTTAAGACTGCAGGGGAAAAGTGAAGCCTAGCACTGTCTCACTGTCTTTTTTGTTATCTTGTTTTTTAAATGGTGGCAGCAGTTACTGAACTGAGAAGGAATTTACATAAGCTCTTCACCATCCATTTGAAATGCTTAATTCGCACAATAATCAAAGGGCAATATGAGTTCCTCTCCAGTCATATGTAATAGCAACTTATTTCACTTTTGAAGATGCGAGCTACAAAATTGAAAATGTCACAAAAAACTCTTTTACACAAAATGGGCAAGAGGGGAAAGCTGTTGCTAGCTTCACCTTTCCTTCACTCCCCTTGAGCTGCACCACATGCATTGGTGAATTTCTTCTCAGCAGCACATTCTATCATCTTGTAGAAATTATATTTAAAATTTAAACCATCCAGGAAGTGCTCCCAAAAATAACATCCTGGAACAAAATGACATTTGTAGACATCACCTTCCCTTTCCAGTCCCTAAAGTGCTCACAAAAAACACAGTGTTATTCACTTTCTTCTCAGGTTTATATACCTTCACATTTTTCTCTCTTGTCGATGCAGGATCAGAAAAGGAGTTGCTCCATTTACTGATCCCACACTAAGGGTGTCAGGAGAAAGCACTTGTTGGCTTTACCTTCCCAATGCTGCTGTCCTAAGGTAACTGATAGCAGACTGAGTGAGCCAAGCTACGGCCCACGAAGGAGAGTTTGTCATCTCTTCGGAGCAGTAAGAGTTTTATTGTTTAATATTGTCCAATTTTTGTGCTGGTGAATGCTTTGCCTGTTAAATAAACAGTTTTTTTCCACTTTTCTCCAAGTAAATATTTTCCCAAACTAGCTGGGGGAAGGGCCACTTAGATTTGCTTTCTAGAGGGACCCCAATTCAGAGGTTTCCTCCAAGACGTGCCCTAAACCAGGACAGCCGCCTTTTAATATCTCCGCTAGATGGCGGTGAGCACTTGCAAAAGAAGTAAATTTATCACGGTATTTCTAAATCACAAAATGTGCAGATCCAACGTGGAAAAAAGCTCCTCGTTACTCTCAAACAAAACGTTCCAGGACAGGAAGATTTCACTGACATTACTCTTTCATTTTCAAACACGTATTCGAATATGAAGCGGCACACACCTTTCCCTCGCAACATGAAAAGTGCACCCACCTTTTGGTGGTGTGCAATTTCCTTCTCAGCTATATGCAGCAGCATGCACTTTTCTTCACAAGTGCTTTTCCATTAGAATGAAAGCATGTAGCTGCAGTGGTTTAGGTACAAATTGTAGAGATTACATCTTTACCTGCCCTGGGAGGTAAAGATCAGCAAGGCGTTTTTGTCCTACCACTTTTGGGTTATTTCTGTGCTCAGACACGCTCATTCTTGACAGCAGTATTTAAATGTTGGTGCCTGGCTTCAATAGGAAGAAAAGCATATAGCCTCAGTGTTTCACATTCGGATTGTAGCCTTCCAGTGACCAGTAAAGTCACCTCTGTCCTGGCCACTTTTGTGTGAGAACAATCTTTGGACACATTCCATTATTGGAGATGGTATCCTGGTTTTGGTGCTGTCCTGTTGAGAGTGTAAAAAAAGGCTTTTCCAGGGGAAAGAAAGGATGTCACCACGGTGTTTTAGGTGTATGCTATAGGATGTTGAGGTAGGTAAGTGGCGAGGAATCACTTCTCTCCTGCCTTTTCTTGTGTAGGAACAATCCTTCCCAGTCTTTTCTCATTTCATTGCTAGCCAGTTGAAAGAGCTTTTCCTTGGGAAGGAAAGCACGTACCCACTGTGTTTCAAGTGAGTTAATAAGCTGTTCATGGGAGGTAAATGCCATCAAACACTTCTGTTCTCTGTTGTGTGGGAGCAATCCTTGCATGTATTAATTACTGGAGGTTGTATCCTCATTTTGTGGCTTGCGTGCAGAAGTGTCAGAAAGGCCTTTTTCCTGGAAAGGAAAGTGTGGTTACCACAGCCTGGTCAGAGAGTGAGAAAACTAAGTCTTCCCAGGATCAGCTTGTGAGACTCAGAGCAGTTTATTATAAACAATGACAGCTTTAGTCTAAACAACCTGCAGGTGCTGTTTTTTCTTTCTTTCTGTTTTCTTGTTCTGGGACGTTGAGCTAGCTAGCCAAACAGGTGAAATGTACTGATTAATTGACCAATCTGGTCCAGTTGGATTGGAACAGCGTATAAAAGAAGGGAATTTTAAGTAGCTGAATTTCTGCAAACTCAATCTTTGAAGTCTGTGTCTTTTGTTATGATAACAGTGACAGGAAAGCCTGGAGTCTTAGTGGCTAAACTGTAGGTTATTAAATTGCCCATGGGAAGTAAACGGCAGCAAGTTACTTCTGTCGTCTCTCTTGTGTGAGAGCAATTCTTGAATATATCCATTGTTGTAAGCCAAATCCTAATTTTTGTCAGGCTTTTGAAAAATTCAGGAAGTTCTTTTCCATGGGAAGGAGAGCATGTAATGCCAGTATTTCAGGTGTAGGTTAGAGACTGCCCAGGGAGCTGATATCAGGAGGACTTTTTGTCCTACCACCTTTCATGTGGGGTCTATCTATTTGTGTGATCTTTTTTGCTAGTAGTATCTAAATGTTGCTGGTGAGCTTGTGCAAGAGATCAGTTCCTTTCTTTGGGAAGGAAAGCACTTCTCTTCAGTGTTTCTGGTCAACTAAAGGCAAAACAGAGTAAGGCAAGGGTAGGCAAAGCAATGAGAGTCATAGGAGAAGAAAGCAAGGCAAGGCAAAGACAGGAAAAAAGGGATAGGAAAGTCAAGGTGAAGCGTGACTTGACTATGGCAAAGCAAGACAATGGAGTGGTAGGAAGGGCAAGGGAAGGACATGGAGGTGTAAGTAAGGAAATGCAAAGTTCAGGTGGCAAAGGCAAAGCAAGGCAAAGGAAAGGTAAACAAAACTAAGCAAGGCCAGAGACAAAAGCTGTAAGCAAGTCAAGGCAGCAGATGGGCATGCAAGGCAAGGAAGTGCAAGGGAGTGGTAAGAGGCCATGGCAAGTCTAGGGTTGGCTTTGTCAGGAAAGGCAAGGTAATAAAAAATGACATGGAAAACGCCAGAAAATTACGTCAAAGGAAGAAAAGGGAAGGTGACATGGCTGACTGAGGCAGGCTGAGGTGCCTTCAAATCAACATGTGCAGCACGGGCAACAAACAGGAGGAGATGGAAGCCACTGTGCTGAAAGAAAGTTATGACCTTGTTGCATTACTGGAACTTGGTGGGATGAATCTCATGACTGGAGTGTCACTACTGATAGCTACAGCGTGTTCACAAGATACAGGGGAGGAAGGAGTGACGGAGGAATTGCCCTCTATATCAAGAAGTGGATTCCATGTGAGGAACTGTCTTTGAAGAACAGCCATGAGCAAGCCAAAAGCCTGTAAGTATCAGTGACCAAGGCAGCAAAGGAACCTTGTTGTTGGTATCTACTACAGGCTGCCTGAAGAAGGGGATCCTATTGACAAAGGCTTCTGTCTAAAGCTACAGGAAGCACTGTACTCACAGGGTTTTGTCCTGCTGGAGGGCTTCAACTACAGTGCAGTGGAGATCCTTTCTTGACAGATGACTGAAACAGAGTTTCAGTGACCTTTTCAGTTAATGTGTGTCATATGCAAAGAAATGTTGCTTTTGGCATCACTAGAAATTAATGCCACCTGTAGATACGACAAGATCACAAGTCTCTTGCTCACTGAAAATTTTGAAAGACAGTAGACTGTCTTCAGCAAGATTTAGGATCAGGTGCAAAAAGGCACATCTCTTTTCTGAATAATTTTGTGGCCATGATTTCACTTCTTTTGACTCTTAAAAAGGATAATCTTAAGCTGTACTTTGCTGTTATTTGGTCAGCTCATGAGGCTTTTTTTCTTTTTACAATTGTATTTTCTCAAGGCAGAGAAACCAACCATTCTGCAACTATCTACCTTTGAGTAGAGGAGCATATACAAAGTGTCAAGGTGACAGATTATTCATACCAGCAAGGAAAAGGCAGGTACTGAAGGAGACTGTTGAAGGAGAGGTAAAATCTTAAATGCTAAAACTGAAGAAAGAGCACCACTAAGTCAAATAAAAGATTTGTCTATTTGCTTTTAAACTGACACAAAGCAAGAAAAAGTAAATTATTATAACTACTTTAAATCTAGTAAAAAATGTGCTGAGCTGGGCATTAAGACAAAGGTGGAAGTTTACAAGTTACAACTGCTTAAAACAATTCTTGCTATTGGGATACCACAGCAGTGCATCAGACAGTTTACTATTCCAACTGTTCGTGAAAGATTTGCATCTCAATAAGGTATGGCATATGAATTCTTAAATTAGACCAATAATGGCATACACACAAACAAGCAAAACATTTTCTCTTCCTTCTCCTCCCTTTCCTTCTGCTTTCTTGTCACAGAGTATGTGACTAAGGAGAAACTGAAAGAATCTATGAGTGACAGAGCTTACTCCAGTCAATCCTCCCTGATGGAGTGATCAAAGGCCAACTGTAGTGGACAAAATAGGGCTTCCCTCTTTAAAGTATATTTTATCCTGTTGAGATCAGCACAAATATAAGGGATGAAACTGACTTCCCATGGCTGCTATCCAAGCTATAAAACTGTAACTCAGCACCACCTGCAAATTTTTTTTTCTTGAATCCCCAAAGTGATGATCCTCTCTATCTCCATCCCTCAAAATCCAATTCTGTCAGCTTTTCAGTGTTCAAAAATGGACTAGTTAAGATAGCAGTGAGGAAAAAAAGAACAAAATAAACATATTTTATTGTGTAAGTAAGTAGATTTGAAATGGAATTACTGAAAGGTAAGTACACATAGAGCCCCACACACAGTTCTCTTTTTACAGTCGCACTTAAGGATTGTACTTCAAATACAGTTACACAGATATCTTCCCCCCACACACACTGAGTGCCCCTTAATATTAGAACCTAATCTGCCACAAAATCACATGAAATAAAACAGACTGAGAAAATACTCGAAGATGACTGTTGCTTACGAAGAAGGTAATTTATAGTATACAATTACTGATAAGGTAGAGCAAGAGTTCAAAAACTGGACTGCATTACAAAGCATTTCTTCAAATACCCATTTTGGATTATTNTTATATATGTACATAATTATTTTGGAAATCTCCCTACTCCTGCTTCCAGGGCTATAGACATCACACTGTCAAATTAAGACATTTGACTACTAAGTCATTTGACTACTAGCTCTTCAAATATTTAATAGTTTGCAAATTGTTACCAGCCAGAAAACATTTTGAACACATGAATTGCAATCAGATGCAATCAAAGTCTGAACAAAGTCTTCTCTTTTGAGACAGAACTGGGTGAAGAATGTGTAAGTATACTTCAAGTTGCTGCATTTCACAAGACCTTTCAGTAAAACCCCAACAATTACTCTGAAAGAGAATACCTGAAAGCTTGTCTCTGCTTCTGCTGCCTTCAAACGAGATGTTGAATCATTATGACCCCCCAAACATGTCTTGGCAACCTGTCAACACAAATGTCAGAGATGATAACTACTTTGTATTTTTTACTAAAATATTCAGTTTTCCAAAAAACAAAACAAAACAAAAAAACAAAGAAAAGAAAAGAAAACAAAACAAACAAAAAAACCAGAACAAAACAAACCAACCCCCAACCCCCCCAAAAAAAAACCCAAACCAAACATCAAAAAAACTCCACCAGGTCTTTTAAGCCTAGTTGATGAAACGGAAAATGGAACAAAGTTTTCATAGCTAAATTTATCTCAGACTCCCATCATCCCTGTAATAGCCTTCAACAATATAGTATTATGACAGCAAGTTTAACAACTTAATACCTATCCAGCTTATTTTTTCTTGTTTAAATCTCACCCCATATTACATTGCATTTACTCCTCTAAGTGGTCCTAGGGAANCTGCTTAAAACAATTCTTGCTATTGGGATACCACAGCAGTGCATCAGACAGTTTACTATTCCAACTGTTCGTGAAAGATTTGCATCTCAATAAGGTATGGCATATGAATTCTTAAATTAGACCAATAATGGCATACACACAAACAAGCAAAACATTTTCTCTTCCTTCTCCTCCCTTTCCTTCTGCTTTCTTGTCACAGAGTATGTGACTAAGGAGAAACTGAAAGAATCTATGAGTGACAGAGCTTACTCCAGTCAATCCTCCCTGATGGAGTGATCAAAGGCCAACTGTAGTGGACAAAATAGGGCTTCCCTCTTTAAAGTATATTTTATCCTGTTGAGATCAGCACAAATATAAGGGATGAAACTGACTTCCCATGGCTGCTATCCAAGCTATAAAACTGTAACTCAGTACCACCTGCAAATTTTTTTTTCTTGAATCCCCAAAGTGATGATCCTCTCTATCTCCATCCCTCAAAATCCAATTCTGTCAGCTTTTCAGTGTTCAAAAATGGACTAGTTAAGATAGCAGTGAGGAAAAAAAGAACAAAATAAACATATTTTATTGTGTAAGTAAGTAGATTTGAAATGGAATTACTGAAAGGTAAGTACACATAGAGCCCCACACACAGTTCTCTTTTTACAGTCGCACTTAAGGATTGTACTTCAAATACAGTTACACAGATATCTTCCCCCCACACACACTGAGTGCCCCTTAATATTAGAACCTAATCTGCCACAAAATCACATGAAATAAAACAGACTGAGAAAATACTCGAAGATGACTGTTGCTTACGAAGAAGGTAATTTATAGTATACAATTACTGATAAGGTAGAGCAAGAGTTCAAAAACTGGACTGCATTACAAAGCATTTCTTCAAATACCCATTTTGGATTATTGCTGTAAGGTACTAATTGGTCTGTTCGAGACTAATTTACAGACATTCATAAAATAGTGAAAAATCCATGCTTTAGAAACCTGGGACATTTCATGCCTTTGTGCTAACAGAACATGAGGATGGAAGTGATTGGCATTTTTTAATGTAGATTAGTAGCATTTAGAATTTTATTTCTTGTGTACTAACTGATTCTTTGTATTTTTTCTCTTTTTTTTCAGGTGATTTTTTATCTTCAGGTTTAGTCCATGGAGGGCTGTGCAACTTCTGTAGAAGTAAAAACATAATCAGTGTAAACATGGTGTGTAGAATACATATATACATAAGCAGAAATAAAAAAAGTATGTTAAAATTCCACGGCAATGGAATTGTCCCTAGAAAAGGGTCCTGATCTCTATTAAAGAAAGCATATTTAACAACCTTCACAGTGCAAAACCATACAAGTCTGATGCTGCATACAGCTTCATATAATTNACTTTGTATTTTTTACTAAAATATTCAGTTTTCCAAAAAACAAAACAAAACAAAAAAACAAAGAAAAGAAAAGAAAACAAAACAAACAAAAAAACCAGAACAAAACAAACCAACCCCCAACCCCCCCAAAAAAAAACCCAAACCAAACATCAAAAAAACTCCACCAGGTCTTTTAAGCCTAGTTGATGAAACGGAAAATGGAACAAAGTTTTCATAGCTAAATTTATCTCAGACTCCCATCATCCCTGTAATAGCCTTCAACAATATAGTATTATGACAGCAAGTTTAACAACTTAATACCTATCCAGCTTATTTTTTCTTGTTTAAATCTCACCCCATATTACATTGCATTTACTCCTCTAAGTGGTCCTAGGGAATAGAAAAGTAATTACAGTGTGTACGTCTGCTGACTGACTAAACAGTTGCTGACTGACTAAACAGTTAAAAATACTAGTTAGAAGTACAAAAAACAACCATCAGCTAATCTAAATAACTATAACCTTGATTTTAGGGAAAAGTCAATTTTTAGGTGTCTTTCATCACAGTACTTGATACAGAAATTAAATACTCTTTTGATTTTTGAAATATATTAACAGTTATTTTCTTTTTCTTTTAATGGATTCACTTCTGTAAAAAAAGAGCTGTTTAAACTTCCTGACACAAGTATTTAGCCTAAATTATTTCATTCTCTACTGAAAGTATTCTACATTTCATCAAACCTTCCACAAGCTTTCCAAGGAATAACTAACCTCTAGTCATCATCTAAATGGAGTTCACTCCAACTTCATAATTTTACATGTTTTTCTTCTCCTCCTTCAATTTTTATTAACAACTGAAGTTTCCTTTACCTTTACATATTATGAAATGTGCAACGGCAAAGTATGCACTCTTATGGATATGCAATTTCTCCTTGTTCTGTAGAGGATGTGGCAGAAGGGAGGTAACTTATAACTGAACAAACTTTAAACCTTTGTATTAAATGGATACTATATATTTTTTTTTAATTGATTGTATACTGAATTATCTAAGATTTTTTCCAGAATTTTCTTCACACTGTCATGATCACTAACACTAAGCTACCCAGTTAACTCCACAGGATTTTGTTTTATCTCAAGATATAATATATTCAATATATATTGAATATTCAATATAGATATTTCACCTGAAAATTAGTCAGAGTAGCACTATACTTTTTGAACTATTGAACAGAAAATCCTCAACAGTTGGAGCAGACTCTCACAACAAAATTTGTCTTGCTCATTTTTTCTGTTTTTTTTCCTGTTCTATTTTTATCTTTATAATTACAGCCACAATTTGAGATTTTTGTTAAGAGCTCCTACCATGCTGTGCGACTGAGTGTATTGTCTCAGTAAAAGCACCAGATTCAGCTTTCTGTCAGAGCTGTCATAAGAAAAACACAGCTTACAGCTTTTCTAGACTGGCAGTGAATAATATCACATCCTTTCAACTATTATGCTGTCATGTCTGACATCTCCCCAAAGACTTTGCTTTATTAAACAAAGCATCTGTGAAGGCTGTGCCTGATTATTAGAAATAAATAAATCGGTCATAAATATAATTATACATAAACAAGGGTTTTGCATCTCACTATAATAAAGGGAACACTTCAACCAGGAACAAACAAATTTTTGAAATGGTTAAACATCAAATGACACACTTTCCACCACTGCTCTTCCTGCAACACCTCTGCCAGTTCTATTAAGCAGTTTTTAAAACTCGGATAATATATATGCACAGATTGACAGTAAAGAGCATTTGCTTCTCAGCACTTTAACACAGAACATAGCTGGCTTATAAAATATGTCTACCATCTTGAATAGGAAAACTCTCATTGACAATTGCCTAAAGCATTCATGTTTTCATACAGCACATATTAGGCCTTGTTTTTCAGGTGAGCTAATCTTACGTCTTGAGAATCACACTCCTTTGTGCTTTGATTGTCTTCCTTTTTCAGAGACACATGAAAATTGTCTTTCTCTGCTGAGACATTTTGCCAGAGCTGAAAAATAAAAACATAAAATAATAATTTAAAAATATTAATATAATTGAGATAAAATATCAAATAAGTCACATGTGAAAATTCAGGATAACAACAAAAAACTGAGAGGTCATATACTGCAAACTGTTAACTACTTTATATACTGCATTTCCTGCAAATTTTATACCGGGAATGTCTTAATATATATTCTCATTAGAGCACTCCCTCGTAAATGATTACTTACATACACATAATCAAGATATTCTATCTAAATGCCAAAGGAGGGGAAAACCAAGCATTTTCAGAACTCATATTTCTGTGACTCTTCTGGATGCTGGGAAAGACTGAGGCTGTGAGTTGACATGTTTATTAACCACTTTAGCTTACTTCAGCTAAGCCTCTCTCTCTGCTGGGACCTCCCAAGCTGCAAGCTGGCAAAACATGTTCCTTTTTATGCTTTTTTCTCCTTACATACAAAATGGACTGCTGTATGGGGAAGACACTCTGCTATTGCTTTACAAGCAGTGAACCTCCTTCCACTGAATTGTTGCTTGTTTTAAGCATAATTTTCTACATTTCCAGAAACTTTAAATATTCAAAAGGACAAAAAAGGAAGAACATGCACTGAAACTATCCTGAAAGTATCAAACTGTTGGCAAGACATATTAAAACTCTTCAGGGAGTGGTGACAGCAAAATGACTTTTCTGTAAAGGGAAGTTAAAACTTCAGACACCAGATTTGAAACCTTTCTCATGTCACTTACACTGCACTGAATTACTAAATAATACAAATGATGATCAGAAATTATGGAGAACAGTAGAAACCAAACCAAGTGGGTCACTATTTACAATTTAACTTGAACCATGAAAAATAGTTCAATTCATAGCTGAAATAAAATAGTTCAAATAGTCTCTGGTTAACATGTCCCCAATGAGGATTTGTTAGTTTTACAGAACAACTGACTACTGGAGGAAGTAATGCTGAGACAAATTTAAAAGATCAATATAAATAATATTGTTAAATAATAAATGCCATTTAATACCTGTATTGAGTCTGTTCAGACTGAAAGAAATCACAGTTCTTCAAACCTAAATTTCTTCCCATTGAATAAAAGAAGCATATGTTCAATAAATGATAAAACCTATCTTCACTTAATTTCCTGACTACCTGACACAGTGAAATCCCATGGGATGCCAGCAAAACCAGATAGCTTTAAGCCCTACTAACTGAGGAGAATAAATGCCTGTGCACAGTGCTTCTTATTTCAGAATTTGATTCTTGCTTAAGATTCTACCTTAGCAAATGATACACAATTTCTCAGCATGTTGTACTCATTTCTACAGAACAAAGGGAAGTTTGAGATTTTAAGTAAGTTGTCATCAAGAAATTGATTCCAAGTGTCACATTTTCAGATCTTTACAGCATTTCCTATTTCTAGGAAATTGGAAAACAGGAAAATTTCCAACTGCCTCTTGTTTAATCTTCGGAAGACTGAAGTCCATTATTACATGCTAGAGCTCTTCTTTTCTCTTTCCCAAAACAAAAGACAAGATTTTATGAGGTTTTTCAATTTCAATATGATTGCCTTAGCCAGTAGGATCAGATTCTGTAACAAACTTTTAAAATCACTTTCCAGATATGCCCATTTTGAAGCACTTCAAATACTGAAATAATGGAGTTTGTCCAGAAACACAGTTTTTGCTACTGAAGGTTTCAAGGACCCAATCTACAAACATTCAAAAATCACCTACAGCAAGGACTTTCCAGACTCTCTTTGGTGTGCTGGCTGGACCTGTCTGCACCTTGTGACATCTCTTTGGCATGTTGAGTGAGGCTAGTCTGAGAGATCCCCCTGGACTGGGGTTGTTTGTCTTTACCAACTTCCACCAAGATTATCAATCAGATGGTCTGCCAAGAGGCTAAAAATAAGGAATAGCTTAGGCAGAGGTCATCTCCACTTCTCAGTGCACTCAGTTTTGTATTCTTCTGGGACATATTCTTCTGGGTATTACTCTTTTGAGATGAAAGCGACTTTTGTCATTTCTAGGAGGTCACAGGTTCCCCAGAGATTTGTAGCACTTACTGTAAAAACCAAACAGTTTTGTATACAGCAAGTGGATGAAGTTGTCAGAGCTTTTCTGGGCAAGGTGCATAGATCCAAAGAGCCAGAAATATCACCTTTCCAAAGTCAGCTCAGACTGCTCCTGGAAACCACATCTGTACATTGAATATACACACACACAGGCCAGCTGCCATGTTAATGCCTCATATATTCATTTCAGCCAAGGAAAAGGTGCTAAACCTACAACCTTTTCCTTCACTCTTCTTTTTTGAGTAGCACCATTCACAATTACAAAAATTCACATAATTTTGAAGTGTATTATAGACTTCTGAGTTATCCTACAAGTTTCATAGAATCATAGACTGGCTTGGGTTGGACGGGACCTTAAAGAACACCTTATTGCAAATTAGAGATATTGTAAAGTAACTGAGTATCTATTATATCTTTCCACAAAAGAATTCACAGACAAATATGTAAGTTTATATAGATATATAAAACGAAAAATAATTGTATTTCTTTTCTTTATATCCTGATTAAAAATCTTCCACGGTAACTCCCATGCAAAAAATAAATGAGAAGTCAATACAAAAACCAGCAATAAAACTACATATTTCTATAAGTGAAGGTCACTGGATATATATAGACATATATTTGGCATGTCTTACAGTAGAGATAGCTACCTTTTCTCTACTGCATTGTCAATATTATTCAACAGTAAGTGGGAGAGACATATTTTAGTTTTTATATCTATTTAATGCACATCTATGGAGATATAATTTTATAGGACAATTCCTTTTAAAGGACTGCAAATTCTATCATGTACCAGATCTTTAAACTTCTACATACTGTTTCTAAAGTAAACGTTTGTGGTTATAGTTATTTCCTTTTCATTCCAATTTGCCCTGTATTCACGGATCTTTAACGTGGAAAATAGCTGCTTACTTTTATGTCAACAGCCAGCATTGAGCACAGATCTAAATGCTCTAGAACAACCTCACTCTGATTAGAAGTGGAAATTGTTAGGATATATTCAACATGGATACCAAAAGATCACATTTCATTTTCTTCACATTTCACAGATGTTTGTATTGATTATGAAGGAGTTTCTCAAAGATGGACATCCACAGTGATCTCAAATAGCTGAATATCCATCAAAGTGAAACTTTGCTTTCAAATAGATCATTCGGGATGACAGATGACATATCAAGATGTAAATTTCCTAAATAATTCTTTTCATCTACGAGTGCAGAATTTCCCCTCATACATGCAACTGCCTCAGAGGAGTATATTATGTTAGACATTAAATACATTAGTAATTTCAATTTTTGCTTTGTAAGTCTTCTGGGGTCCTTTATCTCTTGAAAAAAAAACTATTCTAAAAGAAAAGAAAAGGTTTAAAAGTTTCATTTGTCAAGAGCTGGATAGGGAAGATACTGAAGTTTTCAAACACTATTTTCAGTATTTCCTACCTAATAAGTCTTCTAAATGAAGTCTCCTTGGGGGGAAAAAACTATTTCCTAACCACCTCAAACCAGAGGATCTAATCTCTAACTGAACATCCTTTCTATATGAGAGCTAGTACATATAGAAAGGATGAAATATCCCTGAACTACAGCAAGCTGGAGGATGTCAGTCTGTCAGAGACCAGAGCAAAGCATCCTTTCCAGGGTACCCCAGCATGACATGCAGCAAACCCACAAATGTCCTCAAAGATAAGGAAGTACCACAGAAACAGAATACAAAAATAATAATAGGTCACCTTCCACTAGTAATATGCAGAATGTATTTGCATTTACAGCATGGAGTGGAAGTCTATTAACTACTTGTAGGCAGCTAGTATTTGACACGCAAATGCCTCCAGGGTAGCAAGAGGTTGGTAAAGGAGAAAAGACTCACAAGAGAGGAGTGCAATTACAAAAATGTCTAGCTACACATACAAAGAAGTTACATCTGTTTGTTATTGCGCACTGAATTCTGCTGTTCTTTCCCAATACAATTTATTTTGAAAGCATTGCATCGTCGCATATTTGAGATAATTTCAGTTTTCTAATAGAACCTTAAACCAACACTTTCAGCTGCCTTGCTTCCTTGTAACAACTGCAGATCCTTATTTGTATTTTCATGCAGCTGAGGGTCTGAAAGCCCTTGTGAAAATGTATACAAGCATTTTTTTCTGGATCAATAAGAACACCTCTGTGATGATTCATTGTACCTCAGTTTTCAACAGAGTCAGAATGATGTATTTTCTTCTATTTAACTGCCCCCCCCCAAATAAAAGAGAGAATATCTAAGTCACATGCTTAGACAAAACTAACAAAAGGAAACAAATGAAAGTACTGGTAAGATTATACAAGAGAAAGAGATAAAATTGCTTAACTGAAAACAGAATTTAGAAATACTTTTTCCTTGCACTAACCTTGTGTAAGTAATAAATAATTTATATTAAACTGTGGACAAAACATCATCATCTTCTTTTTGCATAACATATGTTGGTATGAAATACATGAGTTAATGAAAACTTGAAATTATTAGAGTCAGTTGTTTAGGTTGGCTATTCAGGAAAATTTGGCCCTGTGCGTTTGTGTGGTCCCTGCTTCTTTTTGCCCTTGCCCTTCTGGTATTTTCCCTCTGAGGAATCCTGGGCTGGCTGTAAGGCAGCCATCAGAGCAGACACCCTGTGGTCTACAGGACCCACTTTGGCACATGCAATGACCATGTCTGCCAGCATTGGGTCGCCCAGAAGAGCACCTATGATCCTCCAGCACTCACTGGTTTCATTGTCGCGAGCCAACCGCTTGCTTAAGTTCTGCCGTAAGGCCCCACCATCAACCTGCTTCTCCAGGGCAGCAGCAAGCTTCTCAACAAAGGACAGGAAAGGCTCACCTGCTCCTTGAGTTATGGATGTATACCATGGTGTGGGAGGCTGTTGCAGGACCTCTGGAAAATTACTGAGGTGGTGAAAACCATGGTGGCATTGCAGCCTGGTATGGCCTCACCTGCCATGATCCCCACGTCGATTTGCAGGATTATTTTTCGCAATTCCTTTGCAACACCTCTCAAAAAAAAAAAACCAAACCAACAAACCAGGAGGAAAGGAATGCCTGGAGAAACACCACAATCGATTGGAAAAAGCTCTATATACAGTCGACCATCTTGGGTCTGCGGGTATGCACGTGTCTCCACAGATACTGGAGCACGATGGGTACCTGCAAGGTGTGACACCCTGATCTGCGACACCAAAACCAGAATATGGCCAACAGGCAACCTCCAAATGATGATCAAGATGTTGACCATCAATCAGATGACCCCTGCATGAGTGGGGAGTGAACATTCCATCCTCTCTTTGCTTCTGAAAGAGGACTGTTGATAGGCTGAGACTGTCAGCTCTTTGAACAAACTAATGATAAGTTGTTACTACATTAGACTTAGTATTGAGATTGTATTAGACTAGGTAACTGATTTTAAGATTGATAGTGCATTTTTTGTAGGAGGGAATCACAAGATCCAATCTCTCTGCCCATTTAAAATCAGCATCCAATTGAGGTTCTGATTGATGACTAGCAATTTCTAGAGGAATCTCTGGAGCTGTGTTCTCCTTTCTGCAAGGGGCCCCACAGAGGACTACAAACACTGCCTGCTCCTTTAAACAAAAAAGGGGGACCTGTGGATGTAACAGCCTGGTCAGAGAGTGAGAAAACTAGATAAGTATTCCCAGAATCAGCTTGTGGAACTTTAAGGAGTTGGAGACAAACAATGACAGCTTATTATTATAAACAACCTGCAGGTGCTGTTCTCCCACTTTCTGTTTTCCTGTTTTTCTCAAAGATTGTTTATAAGAAAGGTTGTGCTAATTAGCCAACCAGGTGAAATGTATTGATTAATTGACCAATCTCTTCCAGCTGGATCAGAACAGTGTATAAAAGGAGAGAATTTGAAGTAAAGAGAGAGGTTGTGCAAACCAGTCATTTCTTACTTAAACAGCAACAGCTTGATGTATGCTGTAAATGCTAATCCACAATTCCATGCGAGACCATTCACCATACCTAACAATCTGGATTGTGATGTTATTTAAAACATTCCTTAAGAAATTTAAATTTTGTATATACATATACCTTTTCAACCACTGTCAAGTAGCAATCCACAGTATTTTGAGACATATTATGTAATAGATTATGGAAGACTTCATTAAAACATCTGAGAGGTAAACATGCTAATTAAAAAAGGATATTTGGAGTGAGGCTATGGAGTAATTTTCATTTACAGGCAAACAGATCTGCAGTTAACAGCCACAAAAAGTGCAGCGACAAACAATTAACAGTTACCTCTTTAACCCATTAACACATTGCTAATTTCAGAGTTGAACCCTGGGGAAATGGGCCACTCCAGCTACTTACACTCTGCAACAAAGAGGAGTGAGGTGAAATACTTAATGAAATGAAGATAAAGATAGTGCCACAAAAACTTGAAGGAAATGGATATTGGTTTTTTTGGAGGGGGAGAGGGGGGTGTTACAGACTAAATAAGACATACCAAGTGCTTTTTTCCATTTCCCTTGATTGTATTCACTTGGGAAAAAAAACCCTCTAAAGCTAATTTACTATCAATATAATGTGTGGCATCCTCTGGATCTTTCTCCCCCAGAGAATTCCCCAAAGCCCTTCCCTGGAGAGACTTACCATAGGGTCTCTCTCTACCTGGGTGGATGGAAAAAACTTCCCCATGGAGTCTTGCATAACACTGATCTATCCCAGTTCCTGTCCCCATACATCCCAACTTCCCCTGGTTTCTCCTTTCCCTGTTTCCCCATTGATTGTGGAACTCCTGGTGGCTGGCCCCTTCTTCCCTTGGTACTGCCCCCATAGTCCCCCCTATAAAAGCCTTGTGCAGTGCACATAGCCTTGTCTTTTGTCTCTGGCTCCCCCTCAGCACATAAACCTCACTGGAACTGACCTCATACAAAAGGCCCTTCTGCCTCTCTTCGCTGAGCTTGCCCTGCTGACTGTGGTGTGTGTGGACTGGACTGCCTTGCCTGAATGCTCACCCCACCAGCCCTTCCACAGGAGATGCTTATTGGGAAATAAGATACAGGTAACAGCAACCACCATCGAAACCCCATGCTGCCACAACAATGTACTAATAATGAAGACTTCTGTAGAGTAAGTAATAAACCCAAAGAGCTTTAGCTTTCAATTTCATGGTCTCTAGTGTTAAACATTTTTCCAGCATGTAATAAAATTTTATTAATAATTAGGAACAAAAGAAAAAGGGCTGTAGAAAAAGCTCTGTGTAATCTTTATGAGGCAACAGCAAAAACATAATCTAATGTATGGTATGAGTAAGAGTTGCCGTAAGATACGAGTAAGAGTTGCCATAACCTTGTAATGACCATTAACATTAATACAGGATTATAACTGCTGTCTAGATGATCATAATGAGACTAAAACTCTATTAGCCCAAAGGCAGCTATGAAAAGCAAAACAGGAGAGACTTACATGAATAAGTCATGCTAGTCATGCATTTGAATTAAATTACCTTCTATCTACTTAAAACACAAAATTCTTACTCCATTAGCCTTACAGACACTCACAGTACCTGAGATTTCTGAGGTAAGTATCTTAGGAGACATGTATTCCTTTGTCTTTGAAATTAAATCCTAAAACAATGGATACTGTCATTTTTCAATGCCATTTTATTCTTCTAATGTTTATGCATTAAGAAAGGCTTATATGATTGCATGTCATTTTTATAGCACAATATGTGTCTGACTCTACATTTAGTAATCATATTTTTTTCTTTTTAATTACAGTTTTAAAATCCCCTAGTTAAACACAATGATCTACAGGTCACTGAAACTGCAGGTTTTGGTGATATCATTAACTGTGGCACAAGCAAAGTTGGAGGCAACAGAAGTCAGTAAGTTCTGAGGCACCAGTAGCTGACTCCTAAGACCTAAATGGAGCACAGACCCATACACTGCCCTCAATACTCCTGCTGTTTGCTTATAGCTGACTATAGACAGAAACATAGGAAAACTGAGGTTGGGAAAAACCTCTAAGATCAAGTCCAACCATTACCTAATACTGCAAGGTCCACCACTAAACCATGTCCTCAAGCACCAACTCTAGATGTTTTTTAATATTATATAGCTAATATATAAACCACATATATCATATTTTGTCCCCGTTAGGTTTTCCTTCTGATGAAGTTATTAGGTCACGTTATTTTCGCTCGGTTGGAAAAGCATAAAACTATTTCCAAATAATAACCCTAATTACAGAATCACAGAATTAACTAGGTTGGAAAAGACCTTTGAGATCATCAAGTCCAATTCCGTTCAGCCTGTATTTTCTCCATTGAGGCAAGGACACTGATGTGGCATTCACAGGCTGTTTTTCAAAGTATGCTATGTACAATATAGGAATGAGTGCTATTGTTTACAGTTTGAAATTCAAGTGTATTGCCACTCTCAGAATAGTGCCATTCACAAAATACACAAAACCTGCAGGGCATTTATAAACAAAAAATTAATTTGGGGAATACATGGAGCGATGTTTTCGCATTAGGAAAAAACACTACGGAACAAGGTATCTCCTATTATTCTGGTATGAGAATAAAAAATCATGTTCCCCATGATTTTTGTATTCAACCTCAGTACCGGAAACAGAATTTTCTTCTGTTTCACTTTTGATTTTGGTTTTCCATTAATTTTCCACAGTGCTGCTAAAGCTCATTTTGTTGTACTTCGAGCACAGGCATCTTTACACAGCACAACCAAAGATATTGTCACAATTTTTGGCTTTTTAAAGGTGTAACGTTAACTTTTTTCAGAAAGAGGAATTAATAGAAATGGAGTAAGAATGAGATTTCTCCACTAGCTCCACATAAATTCACAGAGTTTTTTTGTCATGCCAAGACTAAGCATAGAAAATGCATCACTAGGTCTTCAGTAGCAGTGCTTTGATTCTCTGATTACCCCAACCCACACTTCCCATGGCCAGCAGCCCAGTCAGTGTCATGATTTCCATCCATAAACAATGGAAATATCTTTAAATATCCAAGTCCTTAGGCATTCATCTGGAGAATAAAATGGAAAGCAGAGTTTCAGTCCTCTTTTGTTTTCATTTTCTCTTTCATCACCACCTCTGTAATGGGAATGAGGGAAGGAAAGTGCTACAACAAAAGACAGACCCAACTCTCAACTAGTTTGGAAGCATTTTCCACTGGCAGAACATAGAATAGTTATTGACATTAGAGTGCAAAAGAAACTATATAATAAAAGTAACAGTCAATAGTACAGAAAGATAAAAATCTCATTGTTAAGGATTAATGGTCTGTCTTCTGGTTATGCTTGATTTTAGTGGTGTCATTGAACTTGTAGGCACAGTGCCCTAAATTCATTTGTCAATGTGTACTTTTGGCACCAGTGTTGTGTTATGACAGGTACATGACAGGCAAAATGATTTTGAGTTGAAATATTAGTGCCAATTTGCATGGTAAATTCTGTATTTCATATTCTTATTCTGCAAATATTAATTTATTGAAGATGTGTCAAAAAAAACAGACCTCAGACTTACACTGCTTTTGATCACTTAAAGATTACTTTTCCTTGATTTAATGTAAAAATTTCCCATTACTACAGAATTTTCCAGATTAATGAACTATCCAGAACAACAACTTTATTTTGCACTGATTCAGGCACTTAATAATGCACTGCTTTCCACACGTTTCTTAACCTAATTTATTTTTTTTCATATCACATTCTCTAGGAGAAATAAAATGCCCAAGTACTTTCTTTTTAAGAAATGTGGCAACTTGCTTTCCTAGTTATCCTTTTTACAGCAGGTTCTTGTGCTAAATATCTCTACCAAGCTCTCAGGTATTATGGTTAACAATAATGAATACAAATATGCAACCTACTTATCTGGAAATTTATTTATTTATTTATTTTAATGAGGAAGCACCCTCATCCCAGGGATAATTGCCCCCAAGTGGTACAGCTATCATACACTGTATGATTTATCCTTCCACGTATTTAAAGTAAGTTTGACATTTTAGAAAGTAATTTTTAGGCCGGATGAGAATATCTTAAGATATATACCAGACAAATTACCATTTGTTGCCTAAAGGTGAAAGTGCTGCTTATCAGACATGACAAGATGTGTAAGTGCTGCTCATCTTAAGTTCTCACTTTTATGTATGATAACGCATTTAATTAACCACATACATTTATATTCCCCCCAAATACTAGCCTGCTGTATCAAAATATTTATGCAAATCTAATAATAATGAAAAAGAGAGCTATACATCTTTATTTAAGAGTTAATTGGTGTTTGTCAAAGGGAAAAAAAAGCCAAAGAAGATATATGAGAAAGGGTATAATAATAAAAAACCACCTATAGAGCTCAAGTCCACAGGGTGCCTGACTGATTCTTTAACAACTTGATTCACAGTAGTAGATTTCATTAGTTTTATAATTACAGACAATACAGAGATTTTTAATAATGAGGTGTCAATGTGTGGAAGAAGAGGTTTGCAGACCATTAGTCTTTCAGACATTTTCATGGCATATGCCAAGTGCAGAGAAATATGAGAACTGCCTATTAAGAGGCACTTCAACTTATTCAAGCACTTCTGGATACAGAAGACTAGAGGCTGGTTTCTCAGAAGGCTACAGCACAGAAGTACTGACACATTTTACCAAGTACATTAAACACAAAACCTATTATGATAATTGCAAAAAAAAAAAAAAGAAGGAAGAGTACTCTGTGTTTCAGTCAAACATCAAAAATCTAATTCTAATCTCTATGCTGTATTCTCATGTCCCTGTCTGTAACATCAAGGACACCCCAAATTCTCCAAAGGCTCTGAACCTAGACCAATCTTAAACAGAGACACACTGTCTGTCTGGCCCTTATCCTTCAGTCCTTCTCTGCTCTCATGACAGAGGCATGAACACTTCCAGCCTGAAGAAAAGGACAGTAAGAGCAAGATAATTCTACAGCCACATTAATTAGGAACAATATGCTCCTGAGATCCCAGAGTGCTGCTCAGTTTGCATGACCTGTGAAAGAAAAGTCTGCTGTCCTGCAGAACACAGATCCAGTGAGCTTAATCTAAATGAACACTATCATACCCATGTGCTGCTAGTAATTAATACAGTGCTTTTTTTTTTTCCCCAGAGGTAATAGTTTTTGGAAATGATGGTTTCTTCCTGCAAAACAGTTATTAATAAACCAACAATATAGTTGTTTTTAAGAGTAGCAATGTGATAACCAGTTTTATAATTATATTCTGCTTTCTGAAATTGTATTTTAACTACATATAGAAAGATTACTAATTTTTGGCTTCAGCCTGTGCACTAACAGTGAATACCAACAGCTGCCATATATAAATTGCAAACTGACTATGAGTTAGGTAATTCCTATTTTTATTTCAGTTTTGTAATGAAAGGACATTGAAGTGTCCTTCAATCATTCTTCTGTAAAACTTCCTTTTCACTGAAATTACAGATTTCTTCTAGATCTAGCTATTGAATCAGTTGAATTCAGGAGCAAAATGCAGCACTGGAGATGAAAATTACTAAGACAGTTGTTAATCACTGTGAATCTTGACTGTATTATAATGTTTGAATTTATTGACTCAAAACAGTTTTTATCTTTTTTCGTCCTCATGCTTTCTCTGAAACTGCCCTTCTCATCTTGCAAGATTGGAATATTCCCTATTGTCAAGTTCATTGATCCATTTTGGCAATCTTGATTTGGGTGTCCCAGATTATTTTATGATTTTTATATAATTTTTTTTTCCACTGAAAGAAACCACGATAAGCAAACCCCATATAACTGTTTAATGCTGTATTACCACAAACCCACTATCAGTGCTTGACAGGTAAATGATCCTATGAATTAGCACCCTCATTTATTTTAAATGCAAATCCATGCCCATTGTAGATCTGTTGTGTAGACACAATCCATTTACCAATGGTAGAATTTTGTTACTCAGTAAAACGTAGCTGCTTCCCAAATAAAAAAAATAAATTATTGACATCTGAAACAGTCTCAGAATTATCCTCAAAATTTGTCCTAATCTTCCAGTGAATTTGAAATCCTCCTTAGTTTCAGTTTGATGTTCTAACAGAACAAACATTTAAAGATGTTAAAAAAAAAACCCCACCCACGAGAGGAATCATACCTTGATGCTTGTGGCTTGCAATGGCACTTGGGAGCCCTTTGCATTTGAGGAGTTCAGCTTCTCAGCTGGTTTTGGAGAGTTTAGACTCACTGTGAGAGGCTGAGTGCGCAGAACGGAAGACAGGCAAAGCTGCACAGTCTCCTTCAGAGCTTTCAGCTGTGACTCCTGGGAAAATAAGAAACCATCACTTAAGATGGGCTATGGCTTACTTTCTCTGTATTAAACCAAGCACTTAGGAGTAGCTGCTGCTTTTTCTTACTGACGGAAGGAATTAAGACTGTCTAAAGCAGTGGTTTTATGTGATTAGGTTACCGCACATTAGACACCAAACTGCCTAGAAAGTCACTGCACTCTCTTCCCATCCCTTCATGCAATTTTATCCACATTGATTATTGCAAATAGTACTTAAAAATAATTTTTTTCTGAAAAGAAAAATACAATTTACAAAGTATGATAGTGTCCAGCCTTTTCTGTATAGTATCTACAGAGAAGTCATAAGTATTGCAAGACACAGACTTTGCCATGGAGTTTTGTCTATAACATTTCAAATAATTGGTATTTTTCCACGTTATAGGTAGATTATAATCCAACTAAGATGGCTTCCCTCATGAGCATATTATACATTTGCACTGCAGAGTAAAAAACCATAGGTCTATTTAACAGCTAAAAATGTATTTGTACAGACTCACTACTATCCTTTAAGCCAAAATACAACTTCTAAGGGGTGAGGTGCTTGTGACTCATTTGTATTTTACTCCCAGAAACATAGATAGATATATTAATGAAAATAGAAGCCTGTAATTGAAATAAACTGAGAGACCAAGAACAATGAGATTACAGCAGTGAGGAAATCATATTTTAAATCTTTATTTCATCAAAGCAAGACACATGTCAAATGTTAGCCATTGAGGTAACTTCTTCTTATACTCACTTCAGGGGGAGTTTGCAGCATTTGACATTTAAAAACCACCTAATTTCTATTTTTTTCCTTTTTATTAAAAATTGCACCTGTAAATACAGAATACATTGATGTTTCAATCATCAAAGATTTTTTTAAAGGTACATAAATCAAGATATACCATGGCAAAAGCAAGTGGAAAAAGTGTATATAACATTACACACTACATTTGAAGTATGTGAAATATTACAAGTAAAATAAAAAAAAGTATTTCACAGTCATATTAATCCTAAGCAATGGCATACAGCATGTTTTAATTTATTTTCTTAGCAAATATTTTTGAGAACATGACAAATATTTTGTTTTACATCAGATAAACTCCCCCTGAACTGAAAGCAGGGAATATATATCTTAACTGGAAAAAACTGAGTGTTTCTTAGAAAAAACAAACAAAGCCAGTTAGTGGAGTGTACTTCAACAGTAGGACAAAAGACAACCGAAGAAAGACCATTAATGCAGAGTACAATAGGGAGAATTAAGGAAATAGGAGATGGAACAGGTTATGACATGCCTCTTAAGGCAAGTTGGTAACTCAGGTTCTTGTTAATAGATCTCCTGGGGCAGGTTAGAGTGAAAAACCACAGAATTATTTGTGTTTTATATATATATGTTTTATCTTAGAACAATGTGGTTGCAATGGAAAGCAAATATATAACTGTTTTGGTTATTACCTACAGTAACATATCAATATAAGAGCATACGAATAACACTTATGAAAATGTTGGGAAGGGAAAAAAGAAAGAAAGAAAGAGAGAGAGAGAGAGAGAGAGAGAGAGAGAGAGAGAGAGAGAGAGAGAGAGAGAGAGAGAGAGAGAGAGAGAGAGAGAGAGAGAGAGAGAGAGAGAGAGAGAGAGAGAGAGAGAGAGAGAGAGAGAGAGAGAGAGAGAGAGAGAGAGAGAGAGAGAGAGAGAGAGAGAGAGAGAGAGAGAGAGAAAGAAAGAAAGAAAGGATAAAAGTAAAAAGATATTGCCACCCATGGATCCAGTTATGAGACTTGATCATTGCAATTTAGATGTCCATTGGTCAAAGTGATATTCACAGTCTTGTTTCCTCAGAAATGAGGGAAAGCCCACAAAACATAGAGTTCAATGTTTAGGCTTATGTGGGAGTGGCCCAGGGTACCTCTCCTGAGGGAGCAGTTTACACTGTCTGGTGCAACCCTGTGGATAACGCACAGTCCTCTGATGTAAGGTCCCAGAAAGAGTCTGGGGACACTTTGAGTGTCTTTGATGGTTTATTACACCTTGTAAGATGTGACAGCTGCCTCTCACATCAGCATAGTTGAGCCAGTTATGCTTCATCAGAAGGGATGAAGACACCCAAGCCTGTATGTGAATGTGAGTGTCCCCATACCTTCCTCGGGGAGAGGGGTTTTACAACAGGGCCAGTTATGTATTGGAGTACATTGGCACGGTAAAAAGCACTATCCCACTTCTGCAGGGTTTGCTTCTTGTCATCCTCTTCCCTCACCTGGCCCAAAGCTCAGCTTGCAGTCTCTGGTGGTGGGTGCTCACCCCCTCTGTCTTCACGTGGATCAGAGATTTTGCCATCACACCCCCAGCAACTCTCCTCGCTACCTCAGTCTGGGGGCACAAACCCAGTCCCAAGAAAACATCCTGCCAATGTCCCAAACAGCCTACTCTTTTGAGTCATTAACCATTAACATTTCAGTCTTCCACAAAATAGAATTTGGTTTGCTTGCAAATGTCTTTCCCTTAAGATGTGTGCAGTTGGATGATGTATCTCGGAACTAACAGCAGAGTAAAAGGGAAAGAATTACTTTTATCTATTTTAACTCAGGGACCCTTTAATTTCTATTTGGCAGCAGAAGATACTAGCATACTTCTTTTTCATGTAACATGTCTTTAATTCTAACTTTTCAAGCTAGTGACTGCACAGACAGCATAAATCACCATTTTTCATGGTTAAATGGACAGAAGTAGCAGATTGTTTAATTTTGCATGATGATATGGACTCAATCTAGCCCAATATGACCCTAGTGCTTCCTGAAGATCACACTAATATGAAATCAATCTTCTCTTATCCAGAAATTTCTCTGGATAATTTCTCATCCTCTCATCTCTTAATCCTGCCATCCAGTGCTCATTCTTCCTTGGCTGCAGCCATTCCAATTTTGCCATTCCAAAGGTAAAAGAACAAGTAAATTTGTTTCCATCCTGTGGATAGCATAACTCAATACTGACTTTGCTGATGTAACATCACTTTGGAGATGTAACATCATGAACATCATGAAAGCACAGGTGAAGAAACCAGGGATGTAATTTGACAAAGTTCTCTATAATCTTGCATAGATGTGATTGTAGTCAAAACTGGGTGCTTACCGGCCAAAATACTGCCCACACATGATGCATGTCTTCATACTTCCCTGATCTATTTGTACTCCTATCACATGGCTAGATCCACAGAATCATCAAGGTAGGCAGAGATCTTCAAGACCATCTGTCAACATGGCACCATTTTAATCACCCCTAATCCCAAGTGCCACATCCCAATGCTTTTTTAACACTTCTAGAGATGGTACCTCCACCACCGTCCTTGGCAGCTTACTCCAATGCCTAACCACTTCTGCAGTGAAAATAAAATTTCTTATTTCTAACCAGAACCTCCCCTGACACAACTTAAGGTAATTTCCTCTCATCCTTTCACCTGAGACACGGCAGAAGACACCAACCCCTGCCTCACGATGGTTTCCTTTCAGACAGCTGTGGAGAGCAATGAGCGTGAGCCTCCTTTTCTTCAGACTAAACAATGCCAGTTCCCTCAGATGCTCCTCAGAAAACATGTTTTCTAGGCCCTTCACCAGCTTCACTGCCCTTCTTTGAACTCACTCCAGCACTAAAATATCATTTTTAAGTGAGTGGCCCAAAACTGAACACTATGTGAGGTATGGCATTACCAGTTTTGAGTACAGGGGGATAATCACTTTCCTAGGCCACACTATTCTTGGTATTTGGGGCCCAGTAATACAAAATTTGTAAGCATTCTAAGGGTCCATGGTGGGAAATATAAAACTGCTCTATTGTAAATAAACTTATGACAGACACTAAGTCTACTGTCAGCACAAACTATAATTAAATAAACATCTAAACTTACTGAAAATCAGTGTAAAATTTTCTAAGCGATTTTTTTTTCCTAATTTGACCATCGTCTTCTTAAATAACTTTGCAGATGTACTTAACTTCATGTATCATAATTAGTTCCACTGATTTCAGTAGCATCACTCCCAGGTACAATTCAGATGCAACTTAGTACGCATCTAAATAACTGCAAGGCTTTGATCTGTTTTTGTCAAATTACACCAAAACATCCACAGCTGATAGAGGTAAACATGCTTACATTACATTACACTTCTTACTTTGTCAAGGGCTGCATTTTCCAATTTGTCTTTTGCAACTGATAGCTTTTGCTCCAGATCTGTTAGCTGTTGTGCCTGTGGGAATCAAGAAAAAAAAGCTGATGCAATCTGCAATGCATTTTTTCATGTGAGAGAGAAAAGAATAGAAATTTTACAAGTAGTAAATAGGGGTTGGGTCACATTTGCTTTTCCTGAGAAAAAAAAAATTATGGTCAAATGCACTCCACTGACATGAATGCAAGTTTATAATAATTCAATGTCAATAACAAAATTAATTCCATACTATAAAATATTTAATATTATGCCATAATATCCTTCTGGAAAATTCAAGGTATTCAAATGTATTTTAACAATTTTGCTCATTTGTCTGACTTCTGAGTGCAATTTGAACATTACTGTGTAGTTTTAAACATTGAGATGTGAACATTAAGCTAATTGGGCATAAACAGACAAACTAGAAAACAACTAAACATTCTTACATGCAGACACTTTATGAAATTATACTACCTACTAGTATTCAAGGAGGTAACTCCAGATTTTTTTTTTCTCCATGTCTTTTCTTGGAGATATTAAAGGAAAATTCACAAGAATAGCTAGCTATGCAACTACATGGCAGGAAAGTATTTTGGGAGACTTGTGTTTGAAGTCAGGGTCAGACAAGCAGCCTGCATCCTGAGTGGAGGGACTTCTGGATCTATACAATGTATATGTCATGTATGGAGTGCAGGGGTTCAAAAGATGCTTTTAAATGTTCAGTAAACAAAGACAATTATTTCCTCTCTCCTTCCCTAGGAGGTGTATAAACCCAGCACGTTCACTTGAATGAAATACATTCTCTTTTCAGAATTTTCTGCAATTACAGGGAAGCAGATTCCTGAGGTACTCAGCCTTGTCATTAATAACACATTACTATGCCAGCAGAAGGAATGAGGATTCTTTTGCTGTTGTACCTGCAAAAAACCCAGCCTAGTCATTGTCTTCCCTGTTTGAAAAGGGAGCCATAGAGAAGGACACTGGACTAGCCACTTATCTTTCCTCTCTGAAATTCTGATTAAGGAAATATACATTTTGTACATGCAGAGTAATTGGATAAAATTCTCACTTGTCAGATAAAAAGCAACATATTTTTATTTCAACCCAGTATTTGCAAGCGCATTTTCCCTCAACACCATTCCATGCTCCCAGGTTTCTGGAGTTCAACCCCAGCCAGAGATTTTTTTTCTTGACAGACTTCTCAAGATCTCCTGCACTCTCATGATTGTGGATAGCCACACTACATTAATGCTGTTTAGTGTAAATCCTGTAAAGGTGGTTAACTTGATTTCTGCTGGGCTAATGACAGTCCTTCCAGCACATGTCATAGATGAGGTGATTAGCTTAGGCAAGCATGTAGCCCTCAGCAGACAGTTAATTTCTTCTTAGTAGCTGGCACACTGCTGTATTTTGGATTCAGTATGAAACTAATGTTGGTTACACACTGATATTTTGGTTGCTGCTACGTAATGTTTATTTTTTCTGTCTCATGCTCTGCTAGTGAAGAGGTGCAGGAAAAAAATAGCTAGAAGAAGCAGAGCCATTACAAAGGCCACTTTCAGTGCTGTTACCATGACCACCACAACAGCCATCGTAGGAACAGGAAGAAGAGACAGAAACTTTTTAGAGAGCATTGTCTTATCTGAAGTCTTTGATAGTGATTGTCTCAAATCAATATGCTTAAAAATGCTACCTGTTAAATGTATAACACTGGGAAAGTGTCCTCTTCCAGATCCAGCTGTTATGCAGCACAATGAAGTCAGCCTGTAGCTTATGTAACTTATTATCCCTAACAATGTGTTGCAAGACCTCTGGAAAAAAAAAAATCTCTAAAATCTCTAATATTTTTCATTACATTTATGTTTATAACTGGTATTTTAAAATAGCTTTTTAGTTCAGTTATGTCTTTCCTACACAGTTCAAGTAAATTTTCCAAGGGAGATTGCTCAAGATCCAGATGCAGAGGAAATACATTGGATGAATAATAATGTGAATAAACACACCACAGTGTAAAGATCTGTCTGAAAGCAAGAGAAATTGCAGTATTCTCTCAGGGAAGTTGATATAATAGGCCAAAAAGGAAACTGTTCCCAGTTTTCTCTTATCATCTCCTTTTAACACTGAACTACAGAAATTATATTTACCATTACAGGGCAATATAAAAGCAGCAAGAAAGATACGAGCATTCTTTGTGTGTTAGATAAATGAATGTACAAATAAAATTATAGAAAAGTGACATTGCTTGTTTTTTTGGGTTTGTTTTTTTTTTTTTTAAAGCTTTCTGCAAGGAAAACGTAAGTTTAATGGTACTTCGAACATAATGAAAAATGCTTTAATATCTGTTAAATGGACTAGTTTTTCAAATATGTAAAGTCAGCTGAATTCTGCAGCTGCTGATTTTAATATGTGCAGATGCAAATCATGGGGGAAGTGGATGTACATGTGTGAAATGAGGTGGTTCAGAATCAAGCCTAATCACCAACAGTATATAAATAAAACTGCATTGGAAAGCCTGAAACTTGCATTGTCATATATGTGCTAGCACACAAAGTACTTCTGTAAAAGATTATCACAAATTTAAAATATGCATTGAATTATTGCAAGCCCAGAAAGCAATCCTAATGTTTACACAAGTACTCTGCCAAAGCAGGTATTTGGTAGTTTTCTGCTTGTTTCTTTTCTTTTTTCTTCTATTACTTCATCTCTTTCTCTGCATGTAATGTGGAATCTCATTGTCTTCATTAAAGAAAAGGGTAACTTAAAATTCTGGGAAATCAGTTTACTGTGGCATGTAATTAGCTTTGCTAACAGAGAAAGAAACACATATAGCATCAGTTTTACTTCAGAGGGAAGAATGCTATAGATATTTATCAAATCCATTCAATACAATGCAAAAATAATTTCACATAGTTTTGTATTTGACTCTCTACCACAATAAATGATTTACATGATTTTCAGATGTCAAATAATGACATTAACTAGGTGTTTCAAAGAATATGGAAAATGGTCTCGACTCTAAATTTGCAATAGTGATATGGTCCTCAGTTCTTTAGAGGTATTGAGCACTCACAGTACTTGAAACATTGTTGAGGGCTATAAGAGTATTGAAGGTAAATTAGAATCCTGTTCTTTGTGAAGCTGCACTTCAAAGAAACGTGTGAGTTCAAGAGTATCATCATGGGAACAAGCTAAACGACTGTAAGGAGGTAAGCAGAGGTTGTCAAGTGCTGGGAGCAAGGTTCTCCACTACCCTCCCTCCTTCCTCCCTCCTCCGTCCATTCTTTCTGTCTCCCATCATCCCCACTACAATCCCTGCCTGCCTTCTGCTTGCCATTTCTACCTGCACACCTCTGTCTTTGCAGCCCCTGATGCCACTGATTCCAGCCATGCACTGGACTTGGCACACATCCTCTAGTTTAACACTAAATTAGTAACTGGTGGTTCTGAACACGTGGAGAAGCCTTCATGGCTCCCCACGGCCAAGAGCAGATCTTCATTCAGTACACACCCTCCCTGACAGCAACATTTCAGCAGAAACTGATCATGTCTGTGTACCCAACTGGATCCCACATGGTTTGCTCCTCAGAGGAAGGCACAAAATTATAAACCATGGCACTCATAGTAAAACCATCTACAGAATACATGTTAGCAGTTACCTGACTTCTTGTAAGCTAATTAATGTTTGTTAAGGTACTAAGTTGTTGCATCGTTTGTTGTAATAGCTAATCCTATTTGCTTGTTTATTTAAAGTTAAATTCTACCAGGGAGCAAAGATTAAATACATTGGTAGGCCAGATGCTGTTAATTGCTACTCACATTTGAACTTCTTGTTTTTCTAGGACTGCCTATCAAGATAATTTGTCTTAGAGTTTGAACAAAAGGGAAAACAGAGGAAGTGGTAGATCAAATATGTCTGAAACTGCAGCAAAAGCCTTAGGAAAAAGCAAAGATATACTCAAATCATACCACTGAAGCACAGTCACCTTTTATATTTGCAAGAGGAATTTCAATAATACAAGGTACTTGTATAAACTGACATTGGAAATCATTGCTAGATTTATTTTTCTTCATCTCTTATTAGTATCATATATACACGTTTGCATTTCACGAACAAAAAACCAAACTATTTTTAATTCTTTCCTATTTTAGTAAAACATGAGACTTCTTCCAGGGCAATATAGCCTAATAATATGAAGACAGTTAATGAAGGAGAGGTAATTTGAAAAAGAAGTGGTCTGTAATGCCTGCAACAAATGCAGATGGCAATCTAGCAAAGCACCTAAACTTAGAAGTACTTCACTGAATCAGGGGTTTAGGATGATAATTTAAATTATTGCAATTCAGAGTAGTGTCATTCAGAAGTAGTAAGTACCTATTTACAAAGGCCGTGATAAAATTAAGAACATTCAGGGGCAATTTTTATTAATAATTTATTGGTTTTCTCATTATTACAAAGCAAATTTCAATTTTGGTCAATTCTTTAAGGATAACATGCTGCATGCTTTAAGGGACTGGAATCTGACAAAGAGACAGAAGCTTAAATTATAATCTCAGTAGAGATACTGACAAACGCTATAGCCCTGGGTGCATGAATTCATTTTTGTGATGCTCATTACTTATCTGTCCCATGGCTTTATGTCGCATAGGGAGAGTTTTAAAAATATAAACATATACACATATATGCTCCCTAATTAATCAGCTAGATTATTAAACGCATTGAAAACATAAGAACTGTAAGTAAGGTATGATAAAGACGATGTGATCTACCAATTCACTGGAATGTTAAAGAGAAAGCTGCCTTTTTCCCATTTTTTTTCTTCCTCTCCCACTTAATCTCCACAGGTCTAGTTCAGAACAGAGCTATTGACAGTAACAGGTACCAGAATTTAAGAAATTCTTAAGAAATGTAAAGGATATATCAATATTAGCAAAGCAGGCACTCAATCTCATACAGAATTGCACACAGTCAAGAGATATTTCAATTATTTACATATAAATATATAATATGTAATTCTCAGTATGTGGGGCTTTGGAATCCACAATTCATCAACCTTCTCCATCTAAAGTCCTTAGAGTGCTTTTAATTACATTAGATCACAGTTTACCTAGAAGGCAGTTAACTACCCTTATTTTGCAATAAAGAGCACTCAGAGGAGAACCCACACTACCTAATTTGGAACCTACATCTCAGCTGGTGGCTCTAGCGTTCATTCATAATCAAGAACGATGTCTAGTCAGTGTAAATCAAGGACTTTAGGCATAATTCATGTGGTCAAATGTAGACACAGTCTTCAGAAGATAATTTTCCAAGGATTTGACGTGGAAACTATGGTAGAGAAAGCCGTATCTAGTCAGATGAAACCACGTCTGTTCCCATTCCCACTAGACACATTTCCTCCCTTAGTACAGTTCTCTACATGTGTGCCTTAACTACTACATTGGCATAGTGCTGGAACCCAGGGCACAGGGAATGTTTCTCTGTCTGTTCTGACAAACCCTGATCCTCCTGATCTTCCTGAGAGCCGTGCCTTTAACTTCCGTCCATGGAGAAAACTCCATGTGCTAGTTAGAACAGACTATTAACTTAGCATATTATTTAAGCAACAGATGTTTCTTTTTCTTTAATCTTCAGACCTAAGGAACATTACATTGCTCAAGCTTCTCATAAACATAGAGATTTGCTTTAAATGTTAACAATACTTGACTTTGCCACGGAGGAGTGCTAATCAAAGGAAAAACAACAAGCATCTGTAAAATGCTGTTATCATTCAGTTAGAAAGATGAAAGACATTACAGAATGTATGTAATAGGGCAACAGGTTTTATTTATCAGCAGTAACCTAGAATTCTGCTTTTTGTGAGCACAAAAATATAGATGTAAGTAAATGATATTTCTGAAAATGCATTATGGTATTAAGTCTGTCTTGGTGTTTTGAGCTCTTTTCAGAACAAACTTATTCCTTAGAACTGCAATAATAAAGGCAGCTATCACATTCCTACTCTACTCCAATGCTATATTAACCCTAATACTTTAGCTAACTATAGTGAAATAAAACTTACCTTAAAAATCAAATCCTTTTTCCCATAACGAAGCTCTTTCAGCTGGGCTTGGATCTTTTTTGACTGAAAGTGAGGATAATCAAATCAGGTTTGGGGTTTTTTAAATTTTAAATATTAAAAAAACATTGTGAATTCTGAGAACAGCAGAATCTAGATCCAATTTAAAATGCAGAATGCCTCCCTCCAAATAATTGTCAATTGCTTTTCCAGGTTCACAAGTCAAATCAACCAAAAGTACTGAGGAAAATGCAAAATGGCACTCACCTAAAGCACATACCTCAGTTAGTACTGTAAAGAGTAACTGTTGGGCTTACACATTTTTGACATGAGCTGTTATTAATACTTTCCATGAAGCATAACTGAAGGCATCACCTTCAAAGTAAACAATCTTATTCATAGAAGTAAAAAGGCTCCATAGGTTTACACAGGTTCTTTGTAAAGATCAGGGTGTTCTAGGTGGTATCCAAAGGAATTAGTTTGGAACTAATTTCTCAGTTTGTAACCATGCCCTTGTAAGTACAGGCATAGTTATGCTTATTTATATCAATTCAAGATTATATTTATTTTATATATTGCTAAATATATCCTTAAAATAATTCTAAGTAGTAGTCTATATATTACTAATTTAAATGAAATATAATAAAAATGGATTTTTTTGTACTAAACCAAACTATCTAAGGAACATTATTTCACCATTTATCTAAGAATCCTCTCAAAACAATAATTTGTTTTTAATAAAATCCACAGTCCCAACTGATACTCAATAAATTTTTTGTGTATTAATTAATGGCAAGTGTTTTGAGGTCCTTGGAATGGATTAGAAGACTGTTTCACATTTACTGAAAGAGCATTCAATAAACATAATATATCACAACAGTAGTGTATCTTTCATATGGAATTTTTTTCTGGAATTTTTGGAAAGATTTTATCTCCCTCCAATTGATGCAGTCAAATTCAGTGACAGAGTTTTGGAAAGGCTGAATGAATCAAAAATTTTAGAACCTGCTTTAAATGTTTAAAAAGTAAGGCCAAAATGGCTATGGTATTCTGTAAAATCTGAAACAAATAGCCAAGATCAGTCCAGCAGAATTCTTTGTTCTGTGACTTTATCTGCTGTTACTTCATTCAATAGCACTGTCCTCTGACCTGGGCAAGGCAATTAATTGAGCTATGGAATATATTCCACATCACCTAAAGACCAATGAGAAAATGTTCATCAATTTCAATTGTTCTGAGGGCTGTGTTTAATAAAATATACAGTTTCTGTGATATACAAGGTATCCAAATAGGGTGTAGAGGAACCTGAGAGTTACAATTAAGGTATAACTCGTTATATATATGAAATTAAGAGTCATAAAGCTAAATACATTCAGTGCAGGTCGAAAGCACGTGTATGACCCCAAACTCTTTGCAATAAAATTTGGTTATTTTGTGGATTTTTTGCACTTCAAGGGAGAGGACCTCGTAGTAGAATCAGACAGATAAAATTACCATTAAACACAAGTCTCTAAAATACAGTCTGGTAGTATTGCCCTGGTATATGTCCCTTTCTGTGTCCTGGAAACCCCAATGTTTGCATAACTCTGCCTTCCTCTTTCCAAGGCCCTGACTTCTTGGAGAAGAAAATCCAGCCATGCAAAAACTGTGCAGGATCACAAGCATGCTCTCACTGATGCAGCCAGACAATAGGGAATCACTATCTGTGTCTCTGTCTGCATGCAGCCTGAGGAAGCAAAACAAAGCAGGAGCTTCCTGGTAGGCAATTCCACCCACAAAAGGTGTAGGATATAACAGCTGAAAGGATACTGAGTTCACACAGTTATGCTTGGTGAGCATAGTACTTAATTAAAAACAGAAAACACACCGTGTTTCTCTGGCTGGCACAACCTGACTGCAAAATGACCACAAAAAAAGGATGCCTCAGCAGCATTTCTGTTTGTTCCAATGGTAACATGCTTAATAGACGCAAATTTGCCAGGGTGATTCATAAAGTAAGAGATTCTCACACTTTGAAATACACTCACAATCTGGTGTCTTGACTATTACTGAATTTATGTTTAATTTTCTGAAGATCTCTGACTGCCAGGGCTTGTCACACTGTAATAAAATTAAATTATCTTTAAGCTTCATCCTTAGATACAAATAGAGACATAATCAGAGAAAAGATCTTCAAGTTAATTACCAAAGGTTCAAATATTATGCAGCTAGGTGTGGTGGTTTGACCTTGTCTGGATGCCAGGTGCCCACCAAAGCCACTCTATCACTTCCCTCCTCAACTGGCAGTGGAACAAAAATATAGCAAAAGGTTCATGAGTTAAGGATAGAGAGAAGTTTCTCACCAATTACCATCATGGGCAAAACAGACTTGACTTGGGGAAATTAATTAAATTTATTACCAATCAAAATCAGAGCAGGATAATAAGAAGCAAAAGAAATCTTAAAAACAGATACTTCCCACCTTCTACCTCCTCCTCCTCCAGCAGCACAGGGAGACAGGGAAAGAGGGTTATGCCCCCAGTTAATCACAATTCTATTGCTGCTTCCTCCTCAGAGAGAGGATTTCCCCTGCTCCATCGTGGGGAAACGTATTTCCACAGGAAACGGTCCTCCACAAACTCTTTCAATGTGAGCCCTTCCCAGGGGCTACATTTCTTTAAAAAGTGCTCCAGCATGATCCCTTTTCATGGGGTGCAGCCCTTCAGGAACAGGTTGCTCCAGCACGGGTCCTGCATGGAGTCACAAGTCCTACCAGGAAACCTGCTCCAGCGTTGGCTCCTCTCTCCATGGATACACAGGTACCTGCTCCAGAACTGGTTTCCCACAAGGTCACAAACTTATTTTAGGGCATTCACCTGCTCTGACACGGGGCTCCTCCACAGGCTGCAGGTGGATCTCTGCACTCCTGTTGGCCTTTCTGAAGGCTGCAGGGGCACGGCTGCTTCACAATGGCATTCTGCCCCACAGACTGCAGGGGAACCTCAGCCTCAGTGCCTGGAGCAGCTCCTCTCCCTCCTTCTGCACTGACCTTGGTATCTGTGAGATGATTCTTTCACATATTCTCACTCCTCTCTTCTCTGTCAACAATTTTTAATGTGCAATAACTTTTTTCTTTCTTAAATATATTATCACAAAGGGGTTACTACCATCTCTGATTGTCTCAGCCTAGGCCAGTGGTAGGTTCATAGTGGAGCTGGCTGACATTGGAGGTTGAACACAGGGGAAGCTTCTGGAGGCTTCCCAGAATAAGCCACCCCAACAGCTCTCCCTGCTAACAAAACCTTGCCTTGCAAACACAATGCACTAAGAAAAACACTTGAAGGGTATTTGTGGAAGGAGCTGACAGCTGGTCTGTTAGCCATAGAGAGTTAGGTTAAAGAAGAAAAGCTAGTAAGAGTCACCTTTGCCCCTGAAAGGAGTTCTAC
>VWZV01004127.1:110169-189456 GCA_013397155.1 Irena cyanogastra
AAAAAGAAAAAAAAGAAAAAGAAGAAGTGGGGGGGGGGGGGGGGGGGGGGTGGAGGGGGGCTTGCAGTTGGATGTTGGCAGAAAACAGTGGTGGAGACCTGTGTGCACCAATGTTGATTTATTGTAGGCAATGAATACGTATAAACTTTGCGAGAAAGTATAAAAGACAGCATGCTGCTAAAATAAACCTAAAGAAGCCTTCTGAAGTGCATGGTGTTCTTCTGTGTGTTGCCACCATCTCAACAGCGACTTCTGGTGAACCCTGACCGGGAATGCAATTGGGCTTTGGGGCGAGGGACAGCTGGAGATGGGGCCCAGCATAGCTTGAGAGCAGCAGGGAGACGCTGCCAGTCCAGACGAGACTGATTTTGACACCTGGGATGCAGCTGAGCCACTGGGGACATTACAGGGAATAACCTATCCAGTGAAGAACAGACTGTTTTGTCTACTTGGAAGGCTCTGTTGAAGAGAAAAAATATTGAGACTACTGATTATGCTCTTTGTAGTATGCTGTTGTGGGCCAGGTCACAAGATTTTGAAACCTATTTAAGTATGGTTTTCAATGTGAGAGTGAGGAAAAAAGCTAGGGAGAGATTGTAGGATGTGGTTTCTACAGGGGAATAGAATGGCTGCTGAACTGGCTACCACCTGGAGGCTGCTTTATGAGACCTTGAAAGAGTGGAGAACAGAGCAGGACAGGAGAGAGCAGCGGGTGGGAGAAGAGCTGGAGCGAAAAATCAATGTTAAGTCTGTGTACCCCTCCCCTGCACAGCAGTTAGCTGAATTAAGTACTAAGAAATATGCTACTCCTGCACAGCAGCTGGCTGAAATGACCTTGAAAGAGCAGCAAACTGAGACATCTGCCCCTCTCCTTGCCCCGACCTGCACAAGCAAATGATGCCATTGATGCCGTGTCCCCCCTTGCCTGATGGTGAGGTTGAGAAAGTGCCAGTGGTAAGGGAACTTGAACCGTGCNGAAGCCTCTGTTGAAGAGAAAAAATATTGAGACTACTGATTATGCTCTTTGTAGTATGCTGTTGTGGGCCAGGTCACAAGATTTTGAAACCTATTTAAGTATGGTTTTCAATGTGAGAGTGAGGAAAAAAGCTAGGGAGAGATTGTAGGATGTGGTTTCTACAGGGGAATAGAATGGCTGCTGAACTGGCTTCCACCTGGAGGCTGCTTTATGAGACCTTGAAAGAGTGGAGAATGGAGAAGGACAGGAGAGAGCAGCGGGTGGGAGAAGAGCTGGAGCGAAAAATCAATGTTAAGTCTGTGTACCCCTCCCCTGCACAGCAGTTAGCTGAATTAAGTACTAAGAAATATGCTACTCCTGCACAGCAGCTGGCTGAAATGACCTTGAAAGAGCAGCAAACTGAGACATCTGCCCCTCTCCTTGCCCCGACCTGCACAAGCAAATGATGCCATTGATGCCGTGTCCCCCCTTGCCTGATGGTGAGGTTGAGAAAGTGCCAGTGGTAAGGGAACTTGAACCGTGCATGGATCTGTCTCTTGCAAGCCCCCTGATGGATCTAAGTCTGCTATTTCCTGGACTTTATCCCCCTGCCAAGACCGAAACCTTCCTGGGGATCTCTCACTAGCTGACAACAAGGGCATTTAAAGGCACAATGCCCAGAAAACAATGAACAAAAAGTAAAATCTAAGATAAATCCAGGTAATAAAGTGAATTGTAATTGCTGTGGTAAATTTGGGCATTATGCTAAGCAATGCAGATCAAAATATCATGGAAATGGACAGCAATTGCAGGGAAACAGGAGGAAGAACGCAAAGGGGTGTTCCAATACCCCAGTGACAACCACAAGCCCTGCCAGCACTGCAAAGCCATCCATACTGAGTGAACAATACTCAGGGGCCACAAGTGGCTCTGACATACCCACAGGTGACACAGTAACTATCATAACCAGACAAATATGTAAAGTGCCTCTCAATGCCTATGGTCCCATAGGATGGGGACTGAGTGCCTTTTTAGTGGGGAGATCTAGTAGTACTATTCAAGGTATTAATGTACATTTAGGCATTATTGATGCTGATTATTTGCAATGAATTCATGCCACGGTATCAGTTAGCAAACCCCCTACTACTATTCCAAAAGGAACTTGCATTGCTCAACTTGTTCCTTTTGTGAGTTGTGCTCCAAATGCAGTGAACAGAAGTCGTGGCACAGGAGGCTTTGGATCTACAGGAGAACCTCAAGTATTTAGGACTCAAAAAGTGACAGATCAACACCTGGAAAAAGAATGCATCATTACAGGCAAGGAATATCATCGAGACCATATCAGCAAAAGGTATGATTGACACAGGAGCAGATATAACTATAATTTCACCACCTTCTTGGCCTCAATCGTGGCCTCTCATTTAAGCAGATTTTGGAATCACTGGGCTGGGTGGCTCAACTACAGGTGGTCTGACTGCAACTGTGATTAATGTAAAAAATGCTGATGGCCAACAAGCAAACATCAGGCCTTATGTTGCCAATGCCCCATATAATTTCTGGGGATGAGATTGCTTATCCCAAGGGAGTGTTAAAATTACTATGGATTTTTAATAGGGACCACTGTGATGCAGAGCCTTAAGCATCCAGTTGTAACCTTGACATGGTTGGACAGATAAACCTGTATGGATTGACCAGAGGCCCCTTCCTATTGAAAAGCTTACTGCCTTGCAAGCATTAGTAGCAGAACAGCTGAAAGCTGGATATATTGAAGAGTCACTTAGCCCGCGAAATACCCCTGCTTTAGTGATAAAAAAGAAATCAGGAAAATAGAGACTCTGGCATGATCCACAGTAGATAAATGCTACAATTGTAATGGCTACAACGGGACCTTTACAACCAGGTCTTCCAACACCCACAATAATTCCACAGGGAGGAAAATAATTATCATTGATTTAAAAGACTGCTTTTTTACCATTCCATTTGCTGAACAAGATAAGGAAAAATTTGCTTCTACTGTGCCTACTTTAAATCATGCTGAACCTAATAAAAGGTATCAATGGAAAGTTCTTCTTCACAGAATGAGAAATTCGCCCACTATTTGTCAATGGTTTGTGGCACAGGCCTTATCAAAGGTGAGAGCAATTTAGTAATTGCTTTTGCCATCATTATATGGATGATATCTTGTTCGCTTCTGATAATAAACAACAGTTGTCAAATCTTGAACAATGTGCTGTAACAAATTTGAAAACTTTTGGTTTAGTTATTGTCCCAGAGAAAGTACATAAACAGATGCATTGGAAATATTTGGGGTTGATAATAACCAATACTCAGACTGTACCTCAACCTGCAAAATTAGACTTTGAAGTTAAAGCTGTTACTGACGTACAGAAATTAGTTGGTGTAATAGGTTGGATTAGGTCATACCTCGGGATAACTAACCATCAAATGCAACCTTTATTTGAATTACTATCAGGGATTATTTCCTCTATTGATGAGAGACATTTGATTGTTGCAGCAAAAAAGGTCATAGAAGAAGTTGCATTAGCTTTAATTGCATATTTTAGAATGGATATTTTAATCTTCCAGATCCCAAAAACCAGCTCCAGGACTTTATGAGCTTTTTGCAGATATCATTATCAAGGGTCGCAGACATTGCAATGAAATCTTGGGCCATGATCCAGTAACTATTGTGATACTTGTACAACAATGGTATTCTGAACGACGTTTTCAAAATAATCATGAATTGCAATCTGCTCTATCTCATTTTACAGGCCAGATAACCTATCATTTACCTTATCATCCTACTTTGACTTTGACTGAAGATACTCATTTTCAGGGGAAAAAAATTTGTTCTCCTTTTCCAGTGCAAGGTACAACAATTTTTACAGATGGATGAGGGAAAAATGGAAAAGCACCTGTAGCCTGGGAAAAGGATGATCATTGGGAATAGGAAGTGGTGATTCAACAAGGGTCTCCTCAGCTGGTTGAACTTTGTGCTGTGCTTTTGGCCTTTATTTCCTAATCCTATAAATATAGTTACTGATTCTGTTTATGTTGCTAATTTAGTTAAACATTTCGATCAAGCTGTGTTATATAATGTAAAGGACAAACCATTATTTGTCATGTTGCTCAAATATGGACTGTTATTCATAATTGAAAGCATTCCTATTTTATTATGCGTATTTGTAGTCATACATTGCTACCTGGATTTTTTGTTTAAGGTAATGCCTATGTGGATTCCCTTGTGGCTGCTACTGCAGTCAAAACTGTACCCAATGTGCTTCAGCAAGCTTTTTCTTCTCATCAATTCTTTCACCAAGATGCTCGGGTGCTTCAGCAACAATTTAAGTTATCACACAGTGGAGCAAAATCAATTATTTCTTCTTGTCCTGATTGACATATGACTCATACTTCACAATATTATGGCACCAACCCTAGAGGTTTACTCCTTTTGCAAGAAGAGCAAACTGATGTTACAAAAATGCCTGACTTGGGTCATTTAAATTATGTTCATGTTACAATTGATACCTTCTCTCATGCCATGGCATCAGCATTTGCAGGTGAAACAGCTCGGGATGCTGTTTGTCATTTTTGCCATGCCTTTTCTATTTCAGGTGTTCCATCACATAAAAAGATGGATAACGGCCCGGCATATGTTTCACAAAAACTGCAGATGTTTTTCTGTGCCTGGGGTGTTGATCATTCTGCTGGTATTCCCCATACCCCAACAGGTCAAGCAATTACTGAGCACGCTCATGGTGTTTTGAAGCGTCATGCTCAAAAACAAAAAGGGGAATGCAACAGGAACCACCTCAAGTGAGATTAGATAAAGCTGTTACATGTTAAACTTGTTACGTCTTTTACCGGAGTCACAATTGTCTCTTATATTTTATCCTTTTTCTTCTTTGAATTCTGAACAACCAAACTTTCGCAGAAACATTAAGAAATGGGTTAAGAATTTACTTACTGGAGTGTGGGCTGGTGCAGTGGAATTAATAACTTGGGGAAGGGGATTTGCTTGTGTTTTGACAGAGAATGGCCCTTGTTGGGTTTCTGCTCACTGCATTAAACCTTACTTGGAGTACACAAGAAGGAACAGGATGGATGGTCCCACAATTGAAGTAGAATGCATGGGTGATACTGGCAATCAAGTGGATTGAAGCATGCAATCCTCAAAGAATACGTTGTGAAGATGCTTTAAGACTGTATTGTTTCACAAACAAAGCAAGCCATAACCAAACCACTGTTATCTAGTTAGACGTTGTTCCTGTTCAAGGTTTTTCTGTCATCTTGGACTTCTTATATTCTGGTAACCTCATGCTTACGAGCCAAAATGCATAATTCAGGGCAAAGAAAATGGGGATATTGACTCATGCTGAAAACCCAAATTGAAACTGGTGGGTGTTTACTTCAGTCCTTTGCATTCCTCTACAGAGAGGTTGGCAGCACTGAGTAATGTGTCTTGTACCATCTGCCTTTACATAGCACTTTCTGTCCCAAAATTGAGGAATTTAATATACTCAGGGGAGAGTTGTTGCTTTTACATAAGGGTGTTGAATTAGTAGCTAAAACTCCACATCTTAAACAACTAGGTCAACTAGCCAGTTGTAAAGTTAAGTGGTTGCTACTCAGTGCTCACTGGTGACTCCACAGATGACTTGGTCTTTTAGCCACAGAAATGTAACTATGTACACAGGAACATGTATTTAACTAAAAGTAAAGGTATCATTCTGCCATAAATGTGTCATTAAGGAACTGCAAGGTCTATAATAGTATCTGAAAATCCATTTTCTATGTGCCTTGTTGGTGTATTCTTTACTGTTGGTGTATGGTTATGGATGTTTGTATGTGTTTGTCAGATTAGAGTAGGTTAGTTTACGGGAGCATTTTAGATTTGAAGAAGGGAGTTGGTTATCTGCAGGTGAATGAAGGATGGGAATGTTGAGTGGTTTCCTTATAAGTTGGGATACTGCTGAATGGCCTGGTATTGTTGGAAGGTGAACTCTCAATTTAGCTGGTGGTTGTAATCATTGCTTTGTGTCTCCCCTGTCTGCTCGGATTTGTGCTAAGAGGCCAGCAAAAATCCTTAGCAGCAGCGCTTGTGGCTTACATACAAAAAGGGGGAATTGTGGAAAGGGCTGACAACTGGTCTGTCAGCCAGAAAGAGTTAGGTTGAAGAAGAGAAGCTGATAAGAGTCACCTTTGCCCCTGAAAGGAGTTCTGCCAAGGTCATTGGCATGGAAACCAAGAAGAAGAAAAGATAAACGGGGTGGGGAGGGCCTTGCAGTTGGATGTTGGCAGAAAACAGTGGTGGAGACCTGCGTGCACCAATGTTGATTTATTGTAGGCAATGAATAAGTATAAACTCTGTGAGAAGGTATAAAAGACAGCATGCTGCTAAAATAAACCTAAAGAAGCCTTCTGAAGTGCATGGTGTTCTTCTGTGTGTTGCCACTGTCTCAACAGTGACAGGTATTTCCACACACTGCTGGTTTTTCAAGCAGTAGAGAAGGGAAGAAAATACTTCTGTATTCCTACACTGTGACATGTTTGAGACCAACAATGGGGATAAAGGAAGATAACAGATTTTGAAAGACTTAAAAAAATACTCCTAATCCTATTGTTTCCTACCTTTGAGAATTTATCAGAAACTTGACCTCCTAAGTACTGATCTCTAAGTTAAAAGGTAGAGACTCTAATGAAGAAAATGCATTCAAACATCATTAGGAAAATTTTAGTACAGAGGACACTTTTTATATTTTGGTTTCACTCTGGTAAGGTGCAATGACCTTAACAGAAATTATATATGCAAAAAACCCTGACTAAAGTAATGTGAGTAAATCAGATTCACATGCAATAGCTTTTTTAAAATGAAAAGTTAAATAAAGGGAATGCTCACATGAGTGCAGGTACTTCTACATTGAGAAATATGACAAAAATAGGGCTTTTGTATCATTGAATATCTATCTCACTTTTCAGCAGAGGGGAGACGTCTTTCCCTCAGTTTCATAGTGACTCCTTTCCCTTAGAAATAAAGAAACATTCTGGGAATCAATAGTAATAGATCTTTCCTGTCTCTATGCTAATTTCAAAACAGGCCTTTGGCAATTCCTGTCTTACTGTAGACATGGAGATCATGGAAATGAAATCAGTTTTATATACGTTATAGATGTATATATCTATAGAGTTATACCACAGGCATGCCCCAACGATTTTATTTGTCTAAAACTTGAGTTTGCAACTTGTTTTCTAATACATTTGAGCTCCTTCTTGTGAAGTCACAGAAATCAGTTAGGATTATAGCACTTCAGGAACACTCACCATACATATAAGCATAATATATATTCTGTATTCTGGTGTGTATGTGTATATATATGTGTATATATATATTCTTGTATGTATGATACACCAGAACCTCCGTACAAAACACTTTGATGCAAATTTTTGAGTACATTAGATTTAGAATAGAGAGGAATATTCCTTACCTCTTCTGCGTGTATACCACAAAGCTTGTTTCCTGACAAGAGCTTGTTTTTGAGGCTTTTGTTCTGAAAATGGGACAAAAAAACCAAAATAGTTTATTAGTAAGTGTTACTAAAATATTAAGGGACCCTTTAACTATTTGATCATACTAGCTTTATTTTTTATATGCATAACATCTTCAAGTCACCAACAAAGATATAAATAAAACAAGAGAAATTAATCAAGGCACAGTATCCTCTTACGGAAGTCTTAAAGGCATTTGCATTAAAATTTGCTTCAACAGGAACAGGACTGTCCATAGAGACCTTCCCAGAACACTGGCAACTAAAAGCAATTTAGATTTAATATGCTGAGGTACAAAAGGGCAGAAAAAACCTCTAATCCTTGCTTGGTGTCAACTTCATAGCTCGATATAATTTTCTGCAAATCATTTTAACAAATGAGTAATAGGGCCAAGATCTCATCACTTGACCTTGATGATCAAAATCAAGGAGTGTTTCTGCTAAATTTTATAATTTAAAACTTCAAGTAATAAAACCAGTAGAAAGTTAGTTACCTGATACAGCATTTTGCCAACTCAATATGGTTTTTCATGTAGGAGTTTTAAATGTATTTCTTCTCATTTTCAGGGAAAATAACAAACCTTGACAAAATTTATCTTCATAGTAATTATTTTTCCACTCCTCACTCATATTATCCCATTACTGACAGTCAAGGGTAAAGATTTCTCTGCAGTGTGAACATCTTTTAAAACTGGTCAAAACTGTAAGTATTTAATAAGCAGATCTACAAGTGCTGAACATGCTTAATACTAAAAAAAAATTAAAAGAATACAAAACACAACTATTCTTGTGTTAATGAACTGTAAATATACAAACAGAAACAGAACTCACCACATTTCAGGAATATATGTTTATTACTAAATGGCAATAGCTTTCCTGTACATTGTGCACAAGAACAAGCTGTCATTAGAGCAAAAAATGTAATTCCATCCAGTTCAAACTTAGGTCCACATCCCACTGAAACACCAGAAGCTTTAATTCCAGAATTAGAAACTTTGAGTTTCTCTTGAAAAAAAAAACCCTTTTAAATTAAAGCAAATGCAAAGAAACTAAAATTTCATTTGAAAAATCATTTTCAGGATTCCAAAATAAGGAGGAGATCTGACATTTCACTGTTGCTGGGTACCATGCAACAGTATACACTACTGCAGAAACAATAAATTTTTCCCAGCTGTTTGACAGGGATGCTCACAGTTCTCTAATACAACAGAAAGGAACTAGGATGTTACTTTGAATGAGACAATCCAAAAATCCAGATTCTTTCAAAACACGATTTGCAAAGAGCTGGATTTTGCTCTAGTAAGTGTCACAGTCAATTAATTCTTTTGGGTCTTTGTTTGAAAATTTATGTTGTAATTCACCAAAGAGCAATACCCTATTGTACTAACCACAATAGAAATACAGAACAAGACAATTGGCTCTGAAAAAAAGGAACTGTATAGCAGATGCAAGATGAACAAGCATAAACAAACTAAAAATCAAAGACATGAAGCACACCTGACTCATCTACTGCTCACCAGGGGTACACTTAAAGAACCACGTTGTACTCGTGAACACAAAGTGAATGTGTTTTACACACATCTTAATGGTTTCACATAAATATCAGCATCACCTTTTGGGATGATGGTGCAACAGATAAGCCAAAGGAACTGCTTCATTAGGGACTTGCACTTAATTAACTCAGGATATCAAGTCATCCCTTTGGTTTGACTAACTGATTATCCTCCAGTCCCTCTACAGACTGGTGATGGTTGGTTCAGTAGCATTCTTCACATTTCAGAACCAAAGTAAGAATGAATTGTAATCACTACAGTTTTATTCATGTAGCTTCCTTTTGCCCAGTATAAAGTACTGTAAGAAATAACTTCTACTAAGATACTAATTTTTTGGAAGTAATTTCTACATAGGCTATTTTGAGAATACCATGCAGTACCCCAGAATGTGAAAAACCATGTGGCAACAGGACACACAATGTACTAGATGGTTGTTGCAATATCCACATTTTGTGCCAAATAAACCTGGCAAATGTATATAGTTATATACATACAGAATTTTTCAAAAACCAAAACTTGATGAAAATATTTAAAGTTAGGAGATGGACTCAATTTTTGAGATTAAGCTAGGTTTAACATAATTTCCCGATTCTGCCTCACTATTCAGTCTATTTGCAACAAAAACATCCATCAGGGTTACCAGAATGCAAGCAAAATAGTCCTGATTCGATCTGAACTTAATCATGTTTTCAGAAATTAGAGCAAACATTAAAAGTTAATATTATCCAGAGTACAATAAGTAGGAGCTTGTCAAAAGTATATGATCACTTCTTGGCTACAATTTGGGTGACTTCATGTTACTTCACAAACCACTGTTCAAAATAGCTTTGCATCCTGATTAATAGTACTAATTTTTATAGCAGAATATGAAGCATATGAGTAAAAACATATGAAGCATAACAGAGTCTTTTTTTTTTTTTTAAATTCTGAATTAAAATCTTTCTTCTTCTGAAAGAAGAATCAGGTACATATTCTGGAAGAATGTGTCCCTTTTGCTAGAAAGGGACTACTCAAAGTCAGATTAATTAATCAATGAAATCTTAAATTCAGAAAGGCCTATTGATTCGGTACAGAAGTTCTGACTTCTAAGACTTACAAGGATTGAAGATTATGCTCATTTTCTTATTAAGCATCCCTTAAAGAGCAACAACAAATAAACTAATCAGAATTTTACACAGTTTTTATTTCAAATACTTCATTAGTAATTAAGTGGAAAAGATCTTGGACATTTTATGCTGAAAAATAAGGAATTAAGTATCTGCAAATATATCTTCAGTAATCAATTAAAATTATATAGAATAATTATTTTAATTAGGAAGAGCCTTCTAGACTTGGAGTTAAAATATCATTATATTCAAAATAAGTAGGTATTTTAATGTATTTGAACATCTTAGAAAGGTTATAGCAAAAGCTGTAAGCTGGAATATTTGCATGCAATCATATCGTTAAGCCAAGTTACTGCTGTACCTAATTCTTACTTTATGAAATCTTTTAGCTGATTTTTTAGCACCATTTGCACCAGTAGTTTCAGTGCATTCTGAAACTTAGATGCAAAAAATTGCTATCAGTGTTTGCCTCACAGGCAAGAATCCTGCTGTCTCCTTCCATGCAGTTTGTTCTTACTGCCCTGGTACGCGCGGTCAGTAAGACCAAACGAGTTCAGTGTCCATTCCTTGTTGTCCACTGTGAGAGACTCAAATGTTATGGCTAATGGCTTAAACATTGTTATGGAGGACTTGTTATGCCAAAACTGTATGAAGAAGCTGCTACCACCAAAGCCCAAATCTTCCTCAAGATGTCTCCTGACTGGAATTTTGGACTGGGAGTTAAGCTGCCTAAGGGAACATGAGATAAGATGAAGGTGACTCTTATCTAATTATCTCAGGTCTAGGTAGAAGAAAACGAGGCTGAAGGAGAAGAACATATCCACAAGAAAGCCAGACCCAGCATCTCTCCTGAAAATCAGCTCTGGCTGAGTTCAGGATGGGGATGGCCATAGCCCCCAGGCTCATCTGCTGAGGCCAGGTTTGCACACACTTCCTACCCAACCAAACAGGGAGGAGGAGAGTTTTGGGTGTGTGGCATAACCTCTGGTCAGATGCAGCGAACACCTATCCTCCCTTGCACAAACCAGCTCAGTTATAAGCCTCCTCACCTCCCAGGAAGGTGGAAAAAGCAAAAGATGAGAGGTGCTCTTTCTTCTCGGGACCACAGCCCCACAGCTTTAACGCAGAACAACTCCAGGAGAAGAAAAAGAGACCGAGTATCCCATGGCAGGGGATTTTAAACCCAGGGCCCGTGGGGCAGAGGAAAGAAACACCTGATGGGAGGGGTGAAGGGAGGAACTGACCTGGGGGAGAAACCAACAGCACAGGACTTGGGGAGGGGGTGTACAGAACAAACTATGTGATACAAAACAAACCACTCGGCACAAATAGTAACTGAATAAAACTCCTCAGTGCAATACAACAAAGTGCCTTGCAGATGGTTTGCAGGATCGCCAAAGCAGAACACCTAGTTAAGCAGATGTTAACCTGAAGGTCTTTTCATTTTTTTGACATTTGTGAACAGAATGATGACAAGAAGTTTGTGCTGCTACAAGCTGTAGGTTGAGCTTTAAAAAAAAAGTCACAGTGAAAGCTCTATTAAAGCAGCATTACAGGAATGAAGTGTGTGCTGTAAACAAATATGTAAAAAAATATTATATATAAAACATATTTCTGACTTTGAAAAAAATTAGGTCCTCTATCACTAGTGGAGTAAAGGGTCATGACTTTTTACAATGTCATTTTTTCTGATGTAATAGCAGCAGGACGTGAAACACTGCATTAAGAAGAATTGTAAACATCTGTCTTAAAGCAGAAATTACATATTATGGAAGTTATGAAATGACAGTTATGAAAGGATAAGGGCAGGAGATGACTAAAGAATACATTTATGTGGTTCTCTGTGGAGTCATACCATCCAGTTATACTTTAATTTTAACAGGCTCTGTCTCCTGAATTCTCTCCGTAGCAGTACACTGAATATTTGTTGTTACAGAAATTTCTGGAAAATATATCTAATTTTTAGAAGAAGTTTTGCAAGTACAATCTACAGACATCTGAAGTTTATATAAGCTGCATTGAAGAAGCTACTACAATATCTTTCAGTAAGAAAAAAGATATTCCTGAGGCAGTTTTGCTGGATTGATCCACATCCCAAATGTATTTTCACCATGCCACAGTGATTCAATATACAGAGCTGTAAGTACCTACAGAATATGTACTAGATAATACTTTTTTCTTACTTCCATCCTGATATGGTCTATCCACACTTAGATAATACAACGAGATTTCCGAAAGTATAATATTTCCATATTAGGATATTCCAGCACTTTCTAAAACGCTATTTTTAACTCGCAAATCTTATGCAAGCACTGTCACCAGCGCTACGATGTTTGAATGGTGAGAAGTTTGTATCAGGAGGCAATGTGTTTGGCTCCATCTTTGAAATGGATTAAGTAAAAATGAGGTCACATTCTCTTCTATCTTGATAAGCAAATCACGGTAGCGATTTGCCACAGTAAGCATGTGTGTAGCAAAATTATAAGTTAAATCCACGTATCTTCAAAACGTCAATAGTGGAAGCCAGGTGTCATCCGTGTCCTACTGTATCAGGTGCAGGCAGCAACATATTCTATTAGTGTTTAAAGCTGGCAGGATGTGAGATTCCTTCAGCCTTGAAGCGGGCCAGCTGCATTAGCACAGAGACTCTGTCCTCTATGAGGATCTTAGGGTAAATCCATAAATAGTTCACTTAATGAATACACAGACATGGGACAGTTTGGATGGGCACCTAGGGGTATTCTTAACCTAGTGGCATGGAACTCTACTTTAATTACCATTAATATTTAATGATTTCCTAAAAGCCATTTAACAAGATGAAGTGAAGTTAGGAGTAGGACCTAATTTAGAGGACCCAACTGACTTTTTTTGAGTCATTAACACTACATCTTCATGAATCATTAACCTATCCATGATACTGAACTTACATTTTATGCCAGAATCCCTTGTCTTGGGAAAAGGGTAAGAAAGCAGAATATTCTAATTTAAAATTAGCTATTTTTCCTTGTTTCTGAAAGGTGTTTCCCCCTATTTAAGCTCAGCACAGCAACATCAGATAAGATAATTTGTATCAGGCTTCTAAGTATTATGGAACAATAAAAAAAAGGCTCTGAGTGCAGCTTAAACTTCTTTGGTTTTTGAGAGGAAATAGCATGTATTTGCAAACTAAACATTTAAAAAAAAAAAACCCCTCAAACGAAAAACCCTAAATAATATTTCAGGGGAAAACTGAGGAAGTTAAAGACTAGCATAAAAGAGAGTTGGAGACAATATTTCTCAGCACTTATAAACCAGCCTAATCTATTAAGAGGACATGGGACACCTAGCCTCTAAGAACATCTGGAACACAAGGTGATCTACTGGATAATCTTCTAATCAGTTCCTAGTTCTGACATGAATATAATCTTTTCATAATTCCTGCCAGGAATATGGACTTGAGTGAATATCACAGAGTCGAGGAAGGGTTTCAGTGAGATTGGGGTCATGCCTAATGAAAATGGTAACAATTTCATATTGAGAAATAAACATTTTCTTAGTAATTTTCAGATGTATTTTACGTGATGTGATAATTCAAAGTTCTTTAAAATTATTTCCACAAAACTTTTCCTGTTGATGTCTTGATTCACTACTTATGCTCAGCAAAGAAATAAGGTAATTTTTTGATCATTACCTCAGACAGTGTATTATTAAACAACAGAGGCTGTGCTATGTAACACTGAAATTAGACAGATCACCATTCTGAATTATATAAAAAAGGACAAAGCCCCTAATATCCAAAAAAAATGTGTTGGTTTCCATTCTGAATTTCTGCCCCAAAACATTTGGTGAAGATATACCTTCAAAGTTTGGCAGTGAACTGTGCCTAGAAAAGAAAAGCACATGCTTCCTTTTTCAGAAAAATGCACTACTAGTATTTTCCTGTATCTTTTAGGATAGAGGGATCTGTCAAAAGAAGTCTTTTCCTCTCTAACCAGACAATTAGTCTTTATTGTTATCTCCTGGCATCCTGCTTTTTGTGCACATTCCAAATGTTACCTATTATTGATAATATTCTCTGAACAGCTGCATTGATGCAAAAGCTACAAAAAGCCATTTACTGTAGCTGAATGTAAAAAAAACCCAACTCTACAATTAATGAAGAACTTCAGATTTTTTCCTGTATTTTTTTTTCTGCAAAAAGCAAGATTCAGACTGCTTGATACCAACATTTCCTCTAAATCTATTTTCATAAATTAAATAATAATCTCTTCAGTTCAAGTTACTGAATTTATGTCAATATGTCAGACTTTATATGCCAGAAGCTCAGCCATGAGTCCATCTAGTTTGTAATGCTTAGCATGCTGAATTAGCATCTCTAAACCAGTATCTTCCCCTTTTTTGACATACTTTCACCTTCCCAAAGCAGAGGAGAAATGATAAAATATATTTCATTCTACTCTGTTTTGACTTTCCTTTGATAACCTTTGGCAAGCATTGCAAAGATGAAAAAAACTTTCATTTTTGGTGAAATTTCCAAAATAAAAATACAGTGCTTCAGCCAGTCTACTAGATTAGCTTCAACGTATCAAGTGTAAAGATCCACACTGCATTTTGTAAATAGCAATGTGTGTAATTTTACTGCAAACAACATAATAAAGAGAAATTATTAATTAGAAGAACGAGGTTTTTATATCAATGATAAATGCGTTCAACTCCAGACACACACAGAAGGAGAGGCTAGATTAGAAAAGCATTGCTTACCTCACAGACCACGTGTTAGTCACTTGACAGATGTAAAGGTCTGTACAGACAGATCAAAGTGTGTGAAGACAAGATGTGCTTTAAAATAGGAAACAAATACTGCCATGACAAGCTGTAATTTCAACATTTTTGACATTTTGGATGGGAGCCACCACTTAGTCAAAACAGACTGTTGAACATTCCCATTACTTTACCAACAATGGCCCATTTATTCAGCTCCTCATGATGCCCACTAAAAGGAGTCTAGATTTTCCAAAGCCATGTGGAAAGCATGGCAAATCTAATAACAGAGAATAGAGCAGCCAGTATCTGCAAAGTAGGGCTAAGGAATTATTCTTTCTACATTAAGTAACAATGAAAATACTTTGCTTTCAAGGTCTGAGTTTGAATGCTGTGTAGCAAAGTATTTAAAATCTTCTCTGAAGAAGTTTAAAAGGAACTGCATTGTTTTACATCTATGCTTGAATGGCATCACAATTTAAAATAACAAGCAGGCAAAGCAGATTGTGGTAAACTGCATAGTAAGTAAAATGCTGCTATGCTCTTACTTTCCAAGTTAGTCTGCTCTGTCTTTTAAGCACAAGAGAGTGGTTTGCAGAGAGAAACTTTCTGTAAGTCTTTCTTTCCTTACTTTAATCTTTGCAAAATATCAACTGTCACTATGTGAAGACTCAAAATTGTATTTAACTCCATATTTTTTCAAATGGTATTAATGAAATCTGCTTGACTGTGTTTTCTCTAGATAAAGAACAGTCTATATATATTGGCAAGGTATTTTTAGGAATGTAAGCATGCTTTACGAAAAACAAGGGGCTTGCTGTTAGCTATTTTGCTGAATAGAATATTGGCTTATTAATTATAACAGCAATTATTTTGATTTTGATTCAACCTGCACAGGACCTTTAATACTAAAAATAGAACCAAAAATTTCTGGTGAGTAATTCTTCACTTCTACCTCGACTCAAAACCACTAAGATATTCAGAAGACTATGAATGTGCATAAAGAATGCTTATATCCCTCCTTGAGATTATCAGAATGCAAAATAATTTGCTGAGTGTGGTAACTGATCCATAAAATGACATCAGAATTAACTAGTTGTACTTTCTTGAGATACTTTCTGGATTACAAGCCAAGATAGCAAAAACTACATGCTGATGGATTGGAAAAGTTGAATAAAGTTTATGAACCTGGAGAACCATCATGAGTACTTTAAAAACCTCATCTGAGATGAAATAAAGTGAAAGACAAATCTATCCTAAGAAAGACCAGGAAAACTACAATAGAAACAGCCATATAGTCTAGTCTTGAGGACTGCATCAGTATGTGCTATGTCTGACATGAGCTGCACTCATCCTCTGCCCCCAGGCACCAGTGCTAACTAACCACAGTGAGTACATATGGACATCATAAGTGATGACAAAACCAGGTTCAAACCAAACCAAAACTGTTAGACCAAATGGAGGCCAGGGAAAGTGATTAATTTGTTGGTTATTTAAGATGACTATGCACCAGGTCTATCATTCCTGTGTAGGGCCTTGAATTAAACACTGACATTTTAATGCAGAGGGCTTGGAACTAGATGATATTTAAGATCCCTTCCAACTCAAGCCATTCTATGTATCTAAGAAATATGAATACATTAAGAAAACCCATGTGCACATAGATGTGAGTGATGCCTTGTCTGCAAAGGCAAGAGGAGGCGAATTATGTAGAACAGCCCAGCTGCTGTTGACTGGTTCTGTGAGAGGAAAAGGCTTACACAGAAAGCAAAAGACCTATGCACTTTAGGTGCAGGCTCTGGGGTGACATGAAAACAGTAAAATTAGCTAGCAAGGATTTGTGAATGCTGACAGTCTGGTCAGAGAGAACGTCAGGTAAACTTTCCCAGGCATTGCTCTGGGGAGTTTTGAGAAAGCTCAGAGAAAGAATTAAAATAATCCTTAATCCTTGCAGCTGGTGTTTTGAGCTTGTTGTTTACTTGTAAGAAAGGGTGTTGTTCCTAATTAGCCAATGATGTGGGGGGTGTTGATTGAGGACCAATCAGGTCCAATCTTCTCAGAACAGTCTATAAAACAATGTGGTGTGTAATAAACTTCATATTTGCCTTCTGAGAACATAGGAGTCTGTGTCACTTCTTCACCTGTCCCTAATACAAGAGCGACAAGGATTGAGAAAGAACAACACATGAACAAACGAATAAGCAAAGGAACAAACCAACAAAATCCCAAACCAGTGCAAAAAAAATCATATATTCTTCAATATTGATCAGAACAATTGTTGTACAGTCAGGTAGCTTAGCTGAAAATAGGTAACTGAATTTCAGTGATTTAAGGCTAAGCAAGTGTCAGACAACAGGTCTTACTGGGTTTGTGTTTTTCAATATTATTTAAAATCCAAACAAGTCCCAAAAAGTTGTAGCCACTCTCATAGATGCTTTAAATACATACACTCTTGTTCATCTTCTCTCTCCCTCCCTCTCTGTTTTCTAGCCCTTCAATTCACAGTATTTAAACCTGAAATCACTAACACAGTGCCTCTGGGCAGGTCTCTGCCTCACCAGCATTCAGCAACTCAGCAGCTCACCTTTACCTCACAGAATGAGAGCTGTCACCCTGCATGACACTGAGCTTGTGCAAGATCTAAGCCTGGCTTCTTTCTTAATGAGTACAGATTCAATACTTGTACATCCATCTTTTCAAAGAGATGCTCTAGTCCTGAATTTTTTTGTATTTCAGGGTCATGAAAGAAAAAGTATAGAGATTCTAATCCCCTCTTCGGAAGTTTTTCCATATTGCACATAATAAAAAAATAATTGAAGACAATTAATCTAACAGAATACACACAAGAATCTGTGGATTCGTTTTTCACCTTTTTTTAATTCAATTGTTATATATTTCAGTAGATACATTTCAATATCTATTTGATTTTTTACTTCAAATTAATCATTAATAGGTTTGGACAAGAAAGCAAATTTGACTGCCAGTAGATTTCACATTAATACTTCTTTGGAAAAGAATGGACATAAAAATGCAATTTATCCAGTCCAATGATATCAAATTGAATATTGGTCTGTCAGTCACAGGCAGACAATCTAAGTAATGCATCTAGCCAGGAAATTTAGTAACTTTTATGCTTATATACTTTTCAGAACTATTGTAAAGATCTGGGTCTAGGTTATAGCAGGTGTATTTCTCATGAATGTTTCTTTAAGCTACAGCTGACTATGCCTCTTATTTAAAAGTGGTATATTTTTATCTGCAAAGTATATTTCAAGATTCCGGAAGACAGATGGATTTTCAGAGAAGCAATCTTTTAATGAACTTACTGCTCAACAGCTGCATGTCTCATTATCCATAATTATTTCTCAAAATCCCAACTGACGATAAAGCTGTGTCATTCCAAATTCTCAGCAGTTCAGGATTTAAATAGAAACATTTACAGACTTATATTTCTGCAAATATGAGTAATTATACTTGAAAACCAAAGCATGACATAATCGTGATTGCAGATTAAATCTACTAACCCAGGCAAATATGTGATCCTATTCCCAACTATATTTCTTATATTTAATGCAACTAATCTATCATTTTACTTGGCTTTGAAGTAATTGTCCTACTCATTGTTCTTTGGAATAACTGGTTAAACCGTATGATATGCTAGAAGTGTTTAAAAGTATCTGTTTTTATACAAATTCTATTTTTGTCTACATTTTTGCAAGCTTCTTGGTTCTACTGGCACTTCTGCATTTCCAAACTTCTTGGTTTCTTGTCAATAACAGAAATTGCTTGAAATAAGAGCATATCTGTTGACATGACAATCCTTTAAGACTACATTAACACATTCCACATGATGCTACAGCTGGAAGTCTGACAGATATTTTGTGGTATTTGCAGGAAGCACTTAAAGACCTCTAAAAACCAGATGATTTTGAGACACCTAATCCCTTTGTGCTCTATCTGGCACTTTTTTTCCCCTCAACACCACAGACAATTTTTTCTGTTAAATTTTTTTTCCCAAAGCCTCACATAGGCTAGAAATTGCCTTTCTGTACAATGCTCTCTCCTCACACACTACATGACAGCTGCTGCATTCAGCTGGAAAGCTGTTTTCATCTATTTGTATCTCCAAACAACAAAGCTGAATGGCACTAGGGTACATGCTGAAAGAGCAGAACTAAATAGGAAATTATTTTTACATAAGGAAGAGCCTAAGATTGCATAATTCACAATTACAAAATGAGGGTGAATGCAATACTTAAAAGAACAAGAGAAGCTATGAAGGAAGCATTTCCATATATCTGTCTCTATATAGCTGTATGCAGATTATTCTTTCAAAACCTACACATAAAATGCTATCAATTATTTATTGTATAGCACATCCAAATTTATGAGATTTTTAAAAGCAACATGTATTCAGTGTTTGGAGGCAGGACCTAAATAACATAATATTTCCTCAAAATCATATAATTTAAATTCAGTCAAATTTCCAAAAAACTGATATAAGTGGTTACTTTTAGGGAAGTAACAAACATGGTATAAAAATTTAACAGAAAGCCACGAGGTAGGTATAGGTTTTGGTTTCTTTTCCACATAGTAGCTGATATTTGGTGCCAAAAGAAAGATTCCTTTCAAAGCAGATTTTCTAAAATTTGCTATAATATGGTAAATATTAGAGAAGTCTACTGACCTACCTAAGCAAATCATTAACAGTCAGTCTGAATGTTGATTAATGAGGTATTTATTTGTGTTCAGTAAGAGAAAAGATTTTTTAATGACTGCTCAATAGGATGAGACTGATATGATTTATTAGGGTTTACAGGCTCAATTGCAAAGCATCCAGTGATAACAGATGATAATAGAAAGCAAGGCATTTTTAACTGCAGATAAAGGCAACTGAGAGCACAGCCTAAATAACATGAGCAACTGAAAGAGACATTTCCTATTTTTGTGGTTTAGGAATAGTACTCCTCAATTCAGTAGCCCAGTGAGACTCTCCCAAACGAGCTCACTCGCTCACCTCCTTCCCCTCCCACTTTCCACTCCAGGAATGGATTGGAGGGATTGGGGATTGGAGGCACAGAGGTGAAAATCACAGGTTGAGATGAGAACAATTTACTAGAAATAGCAATAAGATAAGAAAATGAACAGTAACAGCAACAATATCAATAACAAAAGATATAAGAAAAACAAATTACATGGAAAGTAAAACAGTACCAGAGCATTTCAGTCACCATGCTTTTCCCTCTCAAACAGAACCAGAAATGAGAGAGTCCCCTCTTCCTGCCCCTGGCAAGTGATGCAAGGTGGTATCAAATAACATTACGGCCTGGCCTTGCCCCCCTCCTGACTACAGTCAAAAATTAATCATGTCCTGTTCAAAACTAGGACACATTTATGTCTTAAAAGTAATGTACACATTTTTCAGATTGACCTCAGATACAATCTCATAGACCAAAGAAATCAGAGATCCCTGTTTAAATGACAGCTTTAAAGAGATCAAGTTTTCATACACATAGAATAGTTTAGAAAAGCAAAAGAATTGAACAAAGCAGATAAAGACAAGAAGCCTGGTTGGCAAGAGAACAAGGCATCATATGAATAAAATATTTTCAAATGCAAAGTTCTTTGCAAAATGAAGGAATGGAAAGAGAAACTACGTCCTGATTTAGGCAAATTGTTTGGAGAGAAAGGGATAAGGGGGAAAAGAAATATAATGCTGTTCAAATAGTTCATGTATCTATTCCAAGACCAAATTTTAAAATAAATTCAGTTTAATACCAATAAACAGTATTTAAAACATGCTTTATATTTTATTTGGAATTTTGGGATCTATCTAGGATTGATAGTCACAATGTTAAAAAAACATTTTAGGAGTTTGAGTTTTTTTTTAAATTTTATTAAGAATCTCAGTTCTGATATTGCATTTCCTTTCTTCTGCTGTTTATTTTTAAAGTAAGCAAAAACAATAAGAACGAAGTTTCACTGTGTGTCAATAATCTATATAACTTCCTCTCTGAAAAGCCAGCAAAAGTTACAGAAGTGTGCTATCAAACTAAGCATCACTAGCATGGAGTCAACCATTGCATTCAATAAAACACTATTTCGAAATGCACACTGTCATTTTTGTTTGCTTTTCTGTTCAGAGAATTTCAGTGGTGCCTTTTTTGCCTACTACAATAACTTGCTTTACATATGAAGCCAAACCACACTCTCTTCCAATACGAAATCTGAATTGAGATGACAATCAAATGTTCCTCTTACCTCATTTTGGAGGTCTCGTATCATTTTGCTCTTCCTTTCCATTTCAGTCTTCAAAAAGTTAATCTACAATTTTAAAGAAATGTTGAGTGGGAGTTGTTGAGATGTAATTGTAAACACTAATTCTTTTTTATGCTTTTAAAAGTTTTGGAAAAAAAACCAACCACCAAACCAAAAAAATCTGCTTACATACCAAATTGGTATAGGCCACAGTCAAGTATGTTCTAAATCTACAAACATTTAGCATATTTACTAGGAAACTTACAATCAAAAGAAGAAAATTGCTGTATGTAAATAGGCTTACTTTTGTTTAGTACCAGTAGACATAGTGTTTATTTTCACAAGGTGGTTCAATGTGATTGTCAAAAGAACTGTGGATTTTTAGAACAATATTAACTGATTTTCTAACTTATATTAACACTAACTTATATTATATTAATTACAATATTAACTATTTCTAAAAATATTCTTCCCCCTCTAAGAACATATCTATCAGAGCAGGTTTCTAGCATGGCTATTTTATCTGAATGCTGCACTGTTGGTCCTAATTAGATAAAGACCTTGCTTCTAGTCAGACCCACCTGTGGAATAAAGTGAGTTATATATGAAAGCATTCAAATATTGTCTTTAGATCCTACTTAAGTCAATGACTTGACTTGGAATGTAGATATTCCAGTCATAAGGCTTGAGATTGAATTTAATCACAGCTTAAAAAATTATTTTTACAAATGAGTTTTTTCAGGACTGAGGTTCAATCACAGCTTATGGAATACAATGGCAGGAAGGAGGACATAATTATAAACAACTAGATATAAATTTATGTTACTTTTGGATAGTTCAATTAGAAAAATACTCATCACTATTTACCCAATGTCCCATGCTGTCGATACAAAACTCTACCCAAGTTCAAGGGAAACTACAGTTGTTCTGAAATTGCAAAAGATTTGTTAAGAAAAAAAAACCTCCTGTAAGAAAACAGATTCAGATTATTGAGACGTTGACCCAAAGGTTAATGGTTTGGACGTCATGTACATAAAAAAAAAAATGAACACTCAATCTACATGATACGACAGCTGTTCTCAGAATCATGTCCACACTCAAGCAGACATGTCAGTAATTTTAAAAACATCACTGAACTGACAGCACTCTCACCTGTATCAAAAGAGAAGTCAGAGAATGCTATCATCACTTAAGACAGAAATGTAGGAAGAGGTTCCATGAAACTAGCATCACCTGACATACATAAATGAAACTTCATTTACAAACTCTTCCAAAGTTCTAAGTGCTTTGATTGGAGAAATACTGATTTCACATCCACCTACTGGCAGAGAACCATGCTTTATTCAGCACCTCCCTAATAATGACATTTAGAACATGTATAGATAACAAATACGAAGATTTTGCACAACAAAAAATAAAGGTCATAATGAAAAAATCAGATCAAGATGAATGGGGAGAAACACAGTACAGCTATTTATTGTGGTTACTTTGTTTTTCAGCTGTTCATCTTTTCAATATCTGCCATTAAAAACTGAAAATAATAATATACTGACCTCTATCAAAGAGTGCTCCCTTTCTTAGATCTATCTGTCAGGAATATTAATATTCCTTCAAGGCACTTCACTTCTAGCTATGAATCTATATGAAATAGTAAGAGACATGTGATACCAAAATTATTATCTCTACATAGCTTGGCTCTTTCAGGGAAGAGACATTTAAGACAGTCCAGTGCTATAAATTTGTCCAGTAATCTATGTTAGTTAAATTTTGTTAATTACTATTCATACACACATGCATCTTATATCACTGATATGGACATCTTACATAGTGCAAACATACCATTTTAGCTTAGCTGAATAAAACAAAAATTAAAATTAGCAAATTAAAAATTAAAAAATATTTTTACATCACTTCCTTTCTCAAAAATAATAGAAATATTATTTAGGAACTCACTAATTTTTGCCTTTAAATTATAACAGCATTTTAAGGGTCTTCTACTAAGTCTCTAACAAATGAAGATCCACTTAGCCACAAAGTATAGAGAGTGACATAGGAGGGATTTATATGACTGCCTACTAGAGCCAAGAAAGAGATAACTACCTATCCATTTAAGTGTATCCATGTGTATAGCTTCTTGCTTTAAGGAAGATCAGTCTGTATCAAACCATTTCATGACGCTTTTACTAAGTCACAAAGACAAGAGATAATATAATTTCCCAGAAGAAATGTAGAAATACTCCTTTCAGTCATCAAATCCTGATAGTATAATAAGCAAGTATAGACATTTACACCCAGTCCTAAATTAATAGCAATAAAATAACATTCACCTCTTTCCATATGTTGTCTGCCTTTAATTGCTATCTAGCTGCAATTATGACAATACACAATGAAAATATATTGCCCTAAGGCTGAACTTTTCAGTACTAGGCAAGGACACTGCTCCCATATCCTGGAGACAGTCATCCAAGATACTCAGAGCTTTTTGTGTTTTGGAGCTCATTATATTTATTAAAGACAACAGCTTCCATCCAGTGGCCTTTACTCACAGCAGTTGGTGACCTTGAAATGTTTAAATTAAATTTCCCTCCATCAAAATAGGGACTGTTTTAGCAGATGGTAGTGATCTAATTCAAAGAGCCAGACAACAGTAGTTATTCATGACAGGATGGAAAAATACCAATATCACATCATTACTGCACAGCCAAGACTCAGCTGTAAGCATATTCGCTTATCTCCAAACTTCTTAGGATCTTGCTCATCTTGCTCAGGACTAAAATGACCAGTTAAGATGTAATTCAAATTCATTCATTAACACCTGACTATTTTGGCCATATCTGGAAACCCCAACATACTCAGTGTTCATTTTCCTGGTCTAATTTTCAAGATATAGTGTAAAAATTGATTTCAAAAGCCAGAGGGAACTGTCTAGGCTATTACATAAAACACAGAAAATATTCTTCCCTTTGGGCAAAAAGTGTTCTACAGAGTGCTAAATACTTTTAAAAGCAAAGCTAAACAGATTTCACCTATTAGTATTTCTAAGATGAATGTAACTTTTAATCTGCAAGTTATAATTTGATTAGTAAATGAAACTTTCATCAATGGAACATTTAGGACTTTATGAACAGTCATAAAAGGTTTTACTAGAATATTTTTGAACGGAAAAGAACATCAGATCTTTTTACTAAAAATCTTTCAAGTATGGGGATAATACTGAATCAAATTCCCCACATTCTGTTAACCTTTTATTACTAGAAAAACCCTACCAATTTAAAAATATTCATATTGTTTATGGTTTCTTTATATAAGTCATATATAAAGTGTTACTTAATTCTCATTTCTCATAATGAACATTGAGCTTTTTAAAAAAGGAAATTACACAGACAAATGCTCTCCTTTATTTTGCCAGACAGTACTATAACTGTACTGCCAACCAATCCATCAGCATATCTTCTTTAAAACTGCTAGCATGATATAAAACACCAAAGGAATAAAATAGAAAAGGTAGACTAAACTTACTCTACTTAGCCAAACTATTTTTGAGTGTTTAATATTTCTTTATCTTCTCCCTCATCCAGAGCAGGCCATCTCTTTATATAAACTTTAACTGCAGTTAACGGAAAGGAGGTTTTCAAACTTGCTAAAAATGTAACTATTTCTTAACAGGCAAACAATTAGCATGAAGTACAGCCAAGCAAAGAGTGTCTCCCAAAAGCTCTAAGAGCCTTTTAACCTAATGAAGACACACAGAATCAATATGTATTCTATTTATTCAAATTCATTGAAAAACCCCATACAAAACAAGACACTTTCAAGTAACATGTCCCATTTTCTATATGCCTTTTTGTTAACAAAAGTGAAAAACCAGTCCATGACCTCCAACTCTGTTTCTGGAAGAAGAGGCTCCACTTCACATTTAGAGATAATAGCTTGACATTATTAATATTTTTTTCGCTGCATGAAAACTAAATACAAATTGCTTAGGTATTTGATGCTAAATGCAGAACAAAAAAAATTTTCAACCTTCAATGATTGTTAAAAAGGACATCAGGTCCTTTTGAATGCTGTCTTACATATTTTATATGCATACTGTATAACTAAATCCAGTATGGTCCTTCTGAAATGTTTTTAGATATAAAATCTACAGTTCTAGTGTGAGACAATCTGTAAAAAACTCCTTCAAAACCAGTCTTTCTGGAAGAATGTATTTGACCTTGAAGTTTGCAATGTAGGACTAGTCTAAAATTTAAACCATCCTTATAGTTTTTCTAGTGTTTCTCTACACATTTTATTACCCCAGACACAACAGCTGAAACAATAGGCATAAATGTTTCTGAGACCTACCATAAGTTTTCTAGGAAAGACCTGCCCAAGACAAACTCCTGCAGCAGCTCCACTGGCTGCCCTCTACCAACTAGAGGTGGGACCCACCAAAACTTCAACAGCTGCTCAGAACAGCAACTTTTTTGCTGCCTACAGTTCTTGGTTTGTCTAGTCTTAAAGGGTGAAAAAATGGATATGCAAGCATAATAACATTGATACCTCTGTTTCTGACGAATCGTTTATGCAACACTAGTGAAAAGCCTTGCCACACATTGCACAAGAAGACATAAATGTAAAGTCTAATGTATAGATGTTGTGTCTCCTTTTTGCTTTTGTTTTGGTCAGAGTCCTTGAGTAATCTCCTGGTTATTTTTCATCTAATTTGACTTAATTCTTGTGAATTCTTACTTAAACTTTTACACTGACCTAATAAAGAACACCTTCAGGCAGGCATTACCTGTTGAATTTATACAGCCATACACACTGTAAGGATTGTACTATGCCTCCTTGGCAAGTGCAGAAAACCTTATTTCCACCCCTCCCCCTCCCACCAGTGCTTTATTAGTCTTTGTGAAATTTAATTCTACTTTAATTCACTCTGATGAAAATCAAGATTTACTTCACCAAGTGCTATAATATAAAATGTGCTTAAATTGAACTAGAAACAAGTTTCATAATTAAATTAGAATTAAATTCAAGCTCCCATCCTCTTGCTAGCCTTGCATTAAAGTACTTAGACCTTCTTTCATAGATTACACATTGTTTTCAGAAAAACGCGTAACACATAGAGAAACCAGGTATAAAATAACCTTGTGTGTCAGTAATAATATCTATCTCCATTTCTATTGCAATTTTCACCTGAGGATCTTGAGGCACTTTTTGAATATTCATTCAGTCTCACTGTACTGCTAAGCTTCACTATGTACATTGTACCCTGAGGCATAAAGAAGTAAATGTCACAAACCAAGGACAGAGTTCTGATTTCCTTAGAATTATTAGCAAGTTTAATATGCTATTAGTGTCAAGTACTGGAACAGAGCTTGAGAACTCAGATTCTTTAAGCATCTGCCATCACTCCAAGCTAGATTCTGTTATACATTCAGAGGAGCTTTTCCTAGTTTCTACACCAGATGATATTTTGCTCACAGTTAATGGCAGATGTTGTTTTGTGTAGAACAAATCCTGTGCTCTTCTAAGTGCTAGAGCGGGACTGAATGTACACAAGGCACTGTTACTCAAATAAGAAAAGCACTATATAACAAATACCAACAAATCCATTCACTACATCTGAGATTTATGTAATCCACACCTGAACTAGTATTGAGTATCAAAATCTAATAAAGAGATTCAATAATGAAATATGTTTTCCACTTTGCATTTGCAGGACTAGAATTCATTGTACTGATAAAAGTCAATAGGAACGCATTCAATGCGCCTGGAAAAATTTCAACTTTCAACTGGTATGTTCTGTGTACTTATCAGAGACAACTAGATTCTCATTTTTTTCTTATTTCAGAACCATATTGAAGGAGGTGATTCTCCCCCACTGCTCTGCTCTTGTGAAACCCCCTTGAAGTAGTGTGTACAGTTCTGGTGTCCCCAGCATAAGAATGACATGGAACTGTCAGAGCAAGTTCAGAGCAGGGCAACAAAGCTGCTAAGAGGACAGGAGCACATTCCCTATGAAGACAGGCTGAAAGAGTTGTAGCTGTTCAGCCTGGAGAAAAGAAGGTTGCATGGAGATCTCAGAGCAACCTTCCAGTACGTGAAGGGACCTACAGGGAAGCCGGAGAGAGACCCTTCATCAGGAACTGCAGTGAAAGGACAAGGAGTAAAGGGTATAAATTAAAAGAGGAGACATTTAGGTTAGATATTAGGAAGAAATTTTCCACTGTGAGGGAAGTGAGGCACTGGAACAGGTTGCCTGGGAAGGCTGTGGATGCCCAACTCTGACAGTGCTCAAAGTGAGTTCAATAAGGCCTTGAGCAACCTGATCTAGTGGGAGCTGCCCATGCCCACGACAAGTGAGGTTGGGACTAGATGATCTTTAAGGTCCATTCCAACCCCTTAACATTCTATGACTCTAGGATTCAATACAGACAATTTATAAATTTTCTCAGTACAAAAGAAACTTAAAACAAGTGCAGTTTGTTTCGTTTTTTCCTGGATATATGCTGTCCTGACTAGGATGACCACCAAAATATGCTATCCTTTTCAAACTCAATACAGCTTTCAGATTACTTCTTTTCACTCCTGAAGAGGATAAAAATTCTTTATTTTCTCTAGACAAAAATACAAGTACCAAAAATACACTAATTATATGTTGTGTGGTACACAACATCAAAAAGTCTATTTACTCTTCAGACATTTGAGGAAGAAAGGGAAAAAATGTGTTTACAAAAATCAGATTAACTAAAAGAAACCTACAATAGGAATAGTTTGGTCCACAATCTATGCTGTTTCTAATTAGAAGGTAGGAAATTATACACTCTCACATTTTGTTCACCGAGGGCATAAAGCCACATACAAATCATAGTCACACGAAATAAGGCACTGTAAATATTTGTTGAATTTAATGATTACATTTATACCTCTGTCTTGGACAAACCCTTGCTTTGTGACCCTGGAAGGCAGCAAAATCTTAGTAAATAAATCAGTAGTTATCCAATATGAAATATAAAATAGATCTAGAAACACTTCTAGCAGTTTGTTTTCAAGTCCAGAGTTCAAATCATAAAACACTTAAGGTTTGAAGGAACCTCTGGAGATTATCTAGTCAACTTATGCTCAGTTGTGTCCACGTTACAGGAGTATTAATAACCAACATACGAAAAATTTCCTTCCTTCATCTTAGCAAACATGATTCTACTTTTTTCCCTACAGCAGCAAAATGTGTCTATTTATGCTCCAAAACATTACATTGCTACATGAAAGTCAAAACAATTGTGCAGTTTGTCCAGAAACAGAATTTCGATAAAGCATAAAATCTTAATGGGATTAATAATACCTTCTAGAGTGATAATTAGTTCTACTATAGTCAAAATCAGACACTCTACTATCTATTTTGTTGCTGAAAATCCATAGTAATTCCTAAAAAGTCAATAGATGTATGACAGTCTATATTGGTATAGATGAAACATGAGGGTCCATAAAGATCACCTCACCAGGGTGAGGACTTAGGCCTAAATTTCCTGTCTAAAGTCTCTAAAAGTGTATAAACATCCCTAAATTCCATAGAAATAAGAGAAGATGGGAATCTTAATATTTGAGAACATTAAAACTTTTTCCAGATCCTTTCTTCTGAAGCTTGCAGAGTGTTAACACATACGTGAAATTCATTCTTTTTTTACAAAGCTTTTTGGCTAATAAATTCTCCAGGAAAGATTAAGAAAAAACAGAAGAAAAACAAAAATAAGGAAAGAGAGAATCACTCACGGTAGCCTGCTGCTTTTCTGCTTTCTCAGCTGCCTCATTAAGCTGCTTTTGAAAGGCTTCTTGGAGAGATTTCATTTCCCTAGTTTATTGAAAACACAGAACACAGACTTCAACACAAGTGTCCATTAGGAAATAATTCTTCAGATTCAAAAAAATGGACCTTTGACTATTCAGAGCAGCAAACAGATGCACTTTTTCTACAAGTCTCTCAAATAAAATCGTAATGACTCCATGAAGTATAGTGCCAATGCAAAACAAAAATTATCTATGATGCAAAGTGGCCACTGTTCACATCTGCTGAATGGCCCTGCTGTGCAAAACATCTGACAGTGCACCATTTCTAACAAAATGATTTGCACCAAAAAATGAGGAAAGTAGTCAAGTGAAAATTCACTGACATGGAAACATACTATTATCAACAAGAACTAGTTTATATCTGCTTTAAAATAAACAAATAAATCATGCTCTGATAAAATTCAACCTCATACGGGACTTTCCAGAGACAAGCAACAAAAAATTCAGTAGAAGATTTTGGCATAAAAAAGAAAAAAGGAACAGGATAATTGCTTGGATTGGGCTTTATTTGAATCAAGTGAAAACCCTCTGCATTACTGATTCAGTCAGAGATTTTCTCCAAATTGCGAGAATTTTCTACCCACAGCGTATGACACATTTTGGAGATGTAGCAAAGTGGTAAAATGACATATTTCATAACAGCTGTAGAGCTTTTGGAGGATTGCTGCTTACATGGATAAATTCCCAATGAAGATCAAGCCAAAACTGGATTTACACACAGTAACGTCATAATTTAGCCCTGTAAAAATTAAACTGAATGGAAACCACATAATTTTAAAGGAACTTGCTACCAGCTGGATCATCTTTCTTTTTAGCTGATAACCCCTACTACTTTCAGCAATTTCTGCAACACTAGTACAGAACAGATTTAACTGAAATATTGACTGAGAGAGTCTGACTGAGAGCAGCATGAAAACAATGTACCATCAGCTCTAACAGATGCCATCACTTCAAAGAGTTGATGATGCACAGAAACAATAAATCATAGTAAGCCACCAAGTTTTACTTGCAACTTGGCAATTATTGAAGAATTTGCACAGAAGGAATTAAAAAAACACCAAAACTATTGTGAAGTCAGCAGAACATTTTCTCACAAAAGCTGCAATTCTAGTACTCTAAATTTTACTATACCATCCAGTACTGTAGAGTATAATCAAAGTCATGCTCAGATTAAGTGCAGCTCATGTTCATTCAAAGAAAGATCCTAACATTAATATTGGGATATATTTTGTATTTTGGCTTCAATGCAATAAATTTAAGCATAATACTATGTTCATTTTTCTTCATTTACTGCAGATAAAACGTAGCCTGAGAACCCTGCCAAACAAACTGCGACCTTTCCCTAGTGAAGTTCTATGAGGAAGATTCCCTGGCACATTTTTAATACCTCTTTCATATGTTGAACTTTTACACCTCTCTGGAAATCAAATTGAGTAAGTCTGTAAACAGCTGGCAACAGGAGTAGCCCCGAAGCATTTCCTTGCAGTATACAGTAAAAACCTTTCATTTTCTGAATGATGGAGTGGGCTGCTCAGCAGCAGATTGCAGTGATCCACTCTATTTCTGGGAACTGCTCTTGTGCAGGCTGCTTAATGTCTGGATGCCTTAGAAGCAAAACTCAACATGCATTTTTGGATGGAACTTGAGAGACTGCAAGTGGTGATTTATGGAGGAGATTGGGAAGAATTTTTGAAATGTGTAATGCAATTTTCTTTTAGCAGACTCAATTTTCCCATCTTCAAGTAAGATCTACTTACTAAACAGTCCATTAATACTTTTAATGAATTAATGTCTCAATTCCATAACAAAGTTGCACAACCATCAAGCACCACAAAACTGCATTCATATATGATGAAGAATTTTGTCTGTGCAGAGGACAGCTATGATGCTGAGATTTACACCTTCAGTCACATCCAAGCCATATTAAGTACTTAAATAGGACAGTAGCTAAAGCCTTTCCTTTATAATTTAATATATTTGTCTGGAATACCTGAAAGATTGTTACATATCACAGTAAAAATAAGAAATTCTACTGGTATTGCATTGTGGACCTTATATATTGGGTATTTAAGATGTGAAGGTCATTTTCTCACAAGGTTTCTATGTAGCAATGCAATTTCATATGCACCTCCATATGTACTTCTACAGTGAATGGAGATGTAAGATGACCACAGAATTTAACATTTTTAACAATGAAGGAAGTTTGAACTTAATATAAGTTTCTTACCTAAATATTTTTCCTAGGGAGAAATATGAAGTATGGATGCAGTCATTATATACTATTTTTCCAGCAAAAGTGGTCACTATATTAGTTATGCTTTCTTGTTATAAAAATTGTATTGATGTTGCTGTTTGCTGGGCTGAATTTCAAGAATTAAGAGACACAAAATAATGAGTCTTACTCGCAATGAAACACTAGGGAAATTGCATTCCCAGCCATGGGAACTAATTTTTTAAGTGCTCAATGAATAATTTGAAATTAATACTTTTTTCTCCTCCTAACTCCATTCATCACAAATATCCACAGGAAGCATTCCTGTTTGCACATGGACTAGCAATTTTGAGTGTCTACACGCATAAACATTTAATTAAGAGGTTTGAATAAATGTCATAATCTCCAAACTTAGAGATTTAGACAATTTAGTAATTTAATTTCCTAAAAATCTTGAATTTATTTTTTAAGGAATTCTTTATGACTAAATCTTCCTTTAAAATTCAAAATGCCTTTCTTTAGCAGATACCTCACCATACCATTTTAATACGTTTTCCTATCATGTATCCAATATCAGCAAACCCATCATTTGTTTCAAAAAGAGTTATTTCCTGCCTTTATTTCACTGTTACAATCAGCAGACTCTGGAATACAGCAGTGTTTATCTATATAGTAAAAGGAAAGGTGGAATTTGCTAGTCTGACAGCTTTTAGTCAGGAAATGGAAAGAGAAGGAAGGAAAGTGAGGGTCTTACCTTTGATTTTGGCCCAGTTCCAGCAGTTTCTGCACATCATTTTTGGTTGATGCTTCATCATTTTTTAAAGACTGATAGCAACAAAAAAACTCTATTAAAGAGATCCTTTCTATTAATAATAGGTGAAAGCATTCAGCCCTCATTCATAAAATGGTCCTGGTGAATTGCAGACATTACCACTTAAGAAAATTGGAAGAACAGTCTGATTTTTCTTTACTGTAGCTCGAACACAGTTAACTGTACACAGCTGTGTATTTTTCAAATACTAAATGAGAGCTAAACACAATAAGGAGATTTAGAAACAGACAAATGACTGAAAGCATTAGAATTTTATGACCAAGTAAATGTGTATATGCAGAAGATAATACCACATCTATTTGCCCATATCAAGATGTCTGTAGTGTTGAGTCTAAAACATTTCACAGTGTAATTTTGCTGAATACTACCTTCAACTTTGCTACATTCTAAAATAAATTTGCTACAAGGAGAGGCATATTTCTCTAAAAACTAAGAAAAAGCCTACAGCAACGGTGATAAAGCACTCAAAAACCCCCAAAATTAAACCCAACTCCCAAACCAAAAACCCCAAAGATCAAAGGGTTGATTAATTAAAACCAGAGTAGTCTGGAACAGAAGCAAATATGACATAATACTATAATATAGCACAGTATTGATACACACCACTAGTATTCTCCTGTGAACAGATAGTGTGTTTCTTCTTTTATCTTTCCCAGTCAGCTTACATAGACAAAGGTAAAAATGTATTGTCAGAAAGATAATTTCCTTTAAAATGGCATGAATTATGGAGACCAATTTCAACTGATAATGTCTGAATGTTTTCACCAGACCAACAGACTCTACTGGGAAAAGACAGGTGCTCCCTCAGCTGAATATCTGGACCTCAAATCCAGGGAAGGATTTTCAGTCTAGTTTTTCCTCTGAGGAGCTGATTTGAGTTCAGAGTTATTTTATTGTCCTTTCAGCCTAACCATGGCACCCAAAAGTTAAATGCAGAGAAGTCTCAGCTCTCACTTCAGGCTCATCTAGCACAGTTTGTCAGCTGAACTTGTAAAGCAATGCCCTGCAGTAAATCCAGTCAGACTGTGTAGATGGCATGTTAGAAAGGTAAACTGAGCAACTAAATTGAGTGCATGGAATTCAGAAGCAAAGATCCAACCTGCAACATCCTTTGAAGCAACTGCCAGTACAAATGCTGCCAGTCAGCTCCATTAATACTGCACATTTCTTGTCCTTCCCTTCCTTTTTCTATGTTCTATTTTCATATTTTCTTTATTTTTATTGAGTTGACAAAGGAACACATTAGGATGAAATTTTCCATGAAACCATCAGGTTTATGTTAAGTAGAAGACCAACAAAATAAACAAAATAATAATTATTCACATATTTAATGATTTTTTAAAAAGAAACACATTTTTTGCCATTAAAAGACACCAATGAGAAAAAGTTGAGGTAAGTAATCTTATAGAAACTGAGACAGAGTCTAACCTGGAGGTTTACTTTAATTCCCTGAAGTTCTTTAGAAGTCTTTAACAGTTGATGAAGTATGTTGCTCCTCTCCTTAAAGACTTCTTTCAGCTGTCTTTCCAGGTCTTCATTGCCCTGTCTAACACAAAGAATAAAAGCATGAGATCATCTCAAAACATCAGTCAATGCAACTGAAAACATATCTTAGTTAATCCAAATTAAATTAATTCTAACACCTTGTATAGATTTCAAATTGGACTATGTCCCTTTGCTCACCTATAGAACTTAATTTTTTCTAATATAAATTAACAGATGTTTTATACATTGAAATGATGTCCTGATTCTGAGTGAGCAAATTACCAGATTGAAACACTGCAAATGATGGATTATCTGTGATGAACAGGAGACATAAAGGGATGTATTAAGCATGAGTGGCTGTGTGAGATTTTTCTTACCTTAAAACATACACCATACAAGAAACAAAGCAAAACTTTGGAAGTATGAAGTTTTGAGCCATCAGTAAGAACAACCCAGATCTATTAGAAGTTGGTAAATGAAACACTGGACTCCTTTAACACAAGCGCCTTAGGATAAAGTATGGATTAATAAAAGTTAGGTGTTAGCAGCTGTGCTAGATCACAACCACTTTTGCAAAACAAGAAGCCTAGCCCCAGATGATAAGCAAATAGCAGATGCTATGCCTAATGCTAACTGCTCTTAGTGGACTAAGATGATAAGGGAAAGGAATGCGAGCTAATAGGTTTGGCTAACTGCTTTTCTGCAGGACAAGGGTTTAGCCCCACATGCACTAAGGGATATGGAAGTATGCCCACTATCTGCCATTTTTATGACTGATAGAAGAGCAGTCACAAAGCATAGAAAAATGTAATAAAAGAACAGGAACATAATTATTACACACTGTCAGATGAAGTGTAACTGATATAGCAATAAAGTATACCTGATACAGCAATAAAGTGTGTAATAATACAAGTAAGCATTAGCAAACTAGGTGTGATGAATGTATTAGATAAGAATAGAGGGCCATGTTTGTAACATAAGATAACAAGACCACAAGTTATGGAAGACCCCAGCCCCTTAAGATGGTAACTTTTAGATAAATGAACGAACAGGGCGGATGCCAAACTTGTAAATGAATAAATAACCACTGTAAGATGAGCATGGCGGAGATGCACATGGAGGTGTGGTGTTAACCATGATGCCTATATAACTTAGGTCAAAGTTACAAGGTGTTTATATAACCTGAGTTATAAGATATCAATATAACCTGAATCACAACTTTCTGTAATTATATAACCTGTATCATCGCTTTTTATACCAATATAACCTGATATAAACTTTCTATGCAATGTAATGGTTAGTATATGGTTAACTATTTGCTTAATGCTGAATAGACCAAANGACAAGTATATTACTAATGAGAAACTTGCAAATGTAAAGCCAATTAGCCAGAAAACAAAGAATTTAGGCCAGTTANGTTTCAGAGAGAGATTATTGCCGGCCAAAGGTCTATGTACAAAATCACAAACTGGACAGGACTGCTGTGGAATGTGCCTCAAGATGTTTAGTTTTCAGCATCAGTCTCATTACATGGTTATGACAATGGGAAGATGCCAGCAGCTCACATTCTCAGCAGCAGCCAAAGAACTCACTGTTACAACTCACTTTAAAAGTTTTTTGACCAATCACACAAAGCAAAAGCACATTGACAGTAGTTTCATTCAACCACTATAAATACATGTATCTTTGGTTAAAAAAATGCTTGCTTATTTTGAATACAATACCTGCTTGTAAACCCTAAAATACAATGCACAGAGCTCCATTACTAAGCTCAGAACTTCCTAATATCTTGCTAGATATACTTTCCTGCAGCTTAAGGAGTTATTCTAGTCAAGCATTAATACACAGACCATTGTTTTATTTGTCCTTGCATTCTACATCATATATGACTTTTCTGCTGACAAATCTTATGGCTACCACTAAGTGCTAATTGCTGTTCTGCTGTTTCCAAGGCCTGCCTTTTGCAGCTTTCCCAAAACCCTCTGATTTTAAGGATTCCCACAATAGACAAGTATATTACTAATGAGAAACTTGCAAATGTAAAGCCAATTAGCCAGAAAACAAAGAATTTAGGCCAGTTAGGACCAGATAGAACAAGGAACACCGTAACTGCACATGCTCTGAAGACAAAGTTGAAAAGTTCAGAGGCAAAGATGATTTTGGAAGCCTTCATCAAAGACCCCCAACGACCCCTGAACTTGGCAGGCACAAGTGCAGTGCAAAAGATCTACCTAATAACCATGAGATCATAGTATGTAAATTAGTTCTGGTGTGTATGTGACGATCTTACAGCAACACAGCAACACTAAGCAATACTTATTGCATAAATATACCACAGCACTTGTCAAAGGTGGGTGAGTCAGGAGGAGATATCCCCCTCACCACCAGCACTGCAATAAACAAATACCTGCTCTATAGAAATCAGTCTGGGGATTTATTTCCAGCTTATCTTTTAGGCATGAAAACCCTGCATGCCACATGGTCCCCCCAGCCAGGCCAGTAAAGGTGTGCTTTACATCTCCTTACTGTAGAGTAGAATACTTTGAATCAAAAAGTTTAGCTTATTCTATAATTTCTTCTCACTTAAACCTTACAGTATAAACTAGAACTGAGAAATATGCTCAGTGGAATCAAACCTAGTCATTAATTAATAGATGAGTAAAAACATTCTGTCCTTTTCAAAATGGAACTTTTACTTGGAATGAAACCTTATATTTTACAGTTTTTATAAAATCCCCAATGAAATAAATCTAATTCATATTGCTTGAGGTTAAATGAAATACAGATCCAGCTCTCATATTCCATTTCAGAAATAAGAATTCCCAGAATTTCATGAGAGTCCCAGAATTTAAAAATGCATGCATGCACTTCTCTTTTCCTTCATATTATCTTCTATGACACACTGTGCAGAGAGGTGGAGACAAAAAGCCAACAACCAATTTACCACGGTGAGTCACAAACCAAATCAAACCCTCAGAACTGTTTGTAAGGACTTAAAGAGCACAGTTGCCTGTCTCAAACCCTGTCAAAGCCACAGAAGGAACTCGCCATAAGGAAAGCCACCACAGCAGAAACTTCAGATAAGCACAGAAGCAAGGAATTCATGACAGGAAAGTTCTAATTCCAGGCCTGGCAGAGGTGAGACCTGGTTAGCACATCCTGGTTAATGCATGCAGATGAAAACTGTACACATACACACTCAAATACAACCACACCAATGACTACATGTACATACACATTCATGTCAAAGGATTTTTATGTATTTTGGAAGTGTCAACACTGCTATCACATACTTCCCATCAACCTGTTAAATATTTTTCTTGTTTATGCACCTATTTTTATGTACATCATGGAATCTCTCCAAGTTTTTTCTATTTTTACTAAATTAGGTTTTATAAAGGTGCCCATTACTACTCCTGCTACTTGCCTTAAGTGCTCTCAATTCATATTTTGTTGACAGGAATAAAAGGCTTGGCTTTTAAATACTCATTCCACATTTAGAAAAGGAGAAAAAACACTGCAGTATTTGAGAAAGCATATCATAGTCTTTAAAACAGAACCAAGTCAAAGTAGAAGTATTTTAGCTGTGTGACTACACATAACAAAAATTAGTTCACTGTCTCCTCTCACAGAAGCTCAGGCACTATTATGGGGTTTTCTATAATTCAATTATTCCTTTACATACATTTACAGTTTAAATATATATATTTACAACAAAAGTATGTATGTATGTATATATAAACTCCCATATTGACAGTTTCAGACAAAGAACCATTCAGCACCTGCTTACATTAACCAGCCATTTCTATGCACCTCTTTGTCTTTTCAGACACATGTGAACCATCTCATGCACAAGAAAATACTCTCACAAGCCTGATGACTCACTCCTCCCTTGAAATCAGAATTCCTAAATCACTGCCTTATTTAGGAAATTTTAGGAAGGATAGAAACAAGCACTGGACCTTATTTTCAACTGATTTTACCTCTTTAAGTGAAATCTTTTTGTTAACATTTGTCTTAGAGATGCAAGGAAATTCAAACAAGCATCTCCACCAAATACAGACAATATAGTTTTAATTACAAAAATAATTATTTTGAGAGATCTGGCTGACTTTTGTACTAGCTAAAAATAATTCTTTCAGCTTTTCTGTTTGCAATTCTGAAAAGGAAGACAAATTCTAGTAATACTGTTGATCCACCATTATTGAAAGGACACTTATACATGAATAAATGGATATGCATTTGAAAATATCACAAATATTGAATAGAAAAATGTAATTACACAAAATTTTTCCGTACTTTTAAGCATCACTTCATAAATTCGGGTGTCATCATGAAATTAAGAGCTTCTGGAAAGGTGACCTGACTCAAAAAAGATCAATTTCAAGGGCACTTGCTATTTATTGTTTAATTGGACTAAGATTTGAAATCAGAATTGTAAATCTAGTTTCATTATATAATAGTTTTTGACATCTGACCTTCATATTGAATATTTTTTGTACAAGTATAAATATATCAGCTCTTAAAAGAATCACATTAGAATTCAAATTCTTTACATCTCATGAGTTTTCTTCAGGTTAAATAAGTACATTGAACAGAAATTGAAATGAAGATTGGACCATGAAGCTGTCTTCTAATCTCTACAGCTCTCAAAGGTACCATAGTATCAATAATTTTCTTGCTGAGACATAAATTTAAGTCAGGAATATCTGCATGTTCATTCAGCAGAGAATCTGGGAACTCTACATCTGCAGTAATTGAATCAAAGTGTTGTTTTGGCTTTTGCTAAGGGCTATCACTGGCAAAACTGTCTTAGTTTGGTAATTTTTTTCTTATTTTAACTTACTGTTATTTAACTCCCACTTATGATTTCTGATCTGGGTATATGGAAAAGAGGCGAGCATGAAAGAAAAAAAAAATCAAACAGCTCCTACAAATACTCTTCCTTCCTCTTCTCCATGCTCATCCTGCACCAAATCCCTTCTTTCTCCTACACCTGCCAGCTGCCAATATATGCACGGCAGGTCATTCCTGAGCCATTCCAGGAATCACAGGAGATTAGGGCAGTGCACAGCAACTTTCCCCTCCTCCTCTTGGTCTGTTGGTGCTTTTTCTCTACTCCAATGTGAGTTCTCCATGGACTGAAGTCACCCAGGGGTGGTCCCACTCTGACACGTGTGACCCTGTCCTAGTGCAGGTGACCCACTGTTGCAGCAGGTGCCACAGCACAGGTCATAGTTGAGACAGCCACAATACACAATACTATCACATCAATACACAATACCATCATATCATTTCAGAAAGCTCTAAGCATTCACACAAACAGAATAGTACTGTACCACAGCTGAAGGCTTCAGGAATCTGCTCAGACAGAGGAACATCATTCCTCTTCAGAAGGCTGCAAGCATCTGCTCTTCTTGCTCTTTAGCTCAACCTCTTATGCCCCTCATGGTTCATACATTGCACCTGTGTGCCCTTTGTTCCCTTTGGTGATAGGTCAGTACATTTCAGCACTCCAGGTCTCACTGCATTTAACAGCATTCACCTGCTTCTCACAGCTGTAGCCTATTGGGGATGAGGCTCGGCTGCAGCCCCACTCTCAATTCCCACAAACCAGGTACCTACAACCCACAGCTGTAGCTCCTTCAGAAATGCCCATTTGGGCACTGTACACCCCTTCCAAGAGCACATTTCCAGCCACATCAACTCATCTTCATCAGTCAACTTCCAAGGCCATCTCCTCCACATATCCAGCATTTTCCTGGCACTCCTTCTTAAATAAATATGTGTAAACAGGGAGACCACATGCTCTAATAGGCTGCAGTATTGGCATGTGATGGAGTGTTTACATCCATAAATGGAACCAGAAGAAGCAGCACACAAGGGCTTGTGGCCTCCTCCTGGGCAGGGCACTACCTCAGAAAATTTCGAAAACCCTACTCAATAAGCTCACAAAAGTTGTGAAAAGTTTAACAAATATTCACTGAAAATTGATTTGCAATTTGTTTAAATAAATGCAGACATAAAGGCTCTCTGAAGCAGACTAAATATATTTTATAATGTATAAGACAATGTGCATGGTGTTTTGCTGCAGGTCTGCAGATTGGTTTATGGAGATTCAATACAAGTTACAGACAGGGGCTGCAAACTAAAGCCATCCCCCACAAGTTAAGGCAATGAGAAGCAGCAGGCACAGTTTGCTTAACTACTTCACATTACTGAGCAGGCAGGGCAACACACCAGCTGCAATTAATTGAGTAATGACTAAGTCTAGAATATATATTTTTGAACTCAATATAGAATCATAGAATCATTTAGGTTGGAAAAGACCTTTAAGATCCTTGAGTTCATCTGTTAACCCAGCACTGCCAAGTCCACCAGTAAAACATACACCCAAGTGCCTAGAAAAACAACATCCTTCTAAATTTATAACGAAATTAAGATTCCTGTTGATTTTCACAAGCACACCCTTGCCTCATTTATTCCATGAGTATATGCTAGCAAGATCATCTTCAACCCATTCATTTACAATAGTTATAATGTGCTTGTTCTACATATTTCACTTTCTTTCCAAATGAAAGCCAGGAAAACACACAACCCATGTTTATTAAAGCTGACTGAAATGAGATTTGGTACTATTTAAGGCCTTTGGCAAGAATCAGTTTTTACTCACTAGCAAGAACACAGATCAGCAACTACATGGAAATTACAACAGAAAAAGTGGATAAAAATTATTTTGAATAAAAATTTTAGAAGCCACGTGCAAAATCAACAAGATTTATCATAAGTAAAAAAAGGAAAAGTAAATTCAGCCATCGTACTTAACATTGTAATAAAACTTCAATTTTCTTTCCTAATTCCTGACTCCTTGTAAGACTTGCTTGTAAATTTAACATTTACACTGTTTTTCTGAATGTGAGGATTTGCAGAACTATCAGTTAAGGTTAACTCAAAGCAAATGTCATCAGTTCTGCTAAAGAATCTGCTAAAGTACCCAGATCTGTGTGGCTCTGAATGGAGAAATAGCATTTCCAAAATTTGATAAGCAGCACTTTATATGATTTATCTCATAGCAGAGTCAAATTAACATGTATGTGGACAAAAAATTGCAGATACACAGAGCTACGATTACTGATTTTAATTTCTTCAAGTTTCTCTCCCCTTTTTCAGTCCTTTAAAAGTATGAACTCCAGATAAAAAACCATTTGTCCAAAAGACATAAAGAGATGGAAGAAAGGAAAATAAAGAGTCTGAACCAAACCCAGCAACTAAACTAAGAGAACTAAAAGGTGGTGGTGGTGGTGATTTTGAAAGGCAAGATTGTACATAGATTTCTCCAAATATTTTTTTCCTAGGGACAATAGTCTACATCCTCATCCATGTTTCAAATAGCTGTTTGACCTAACACTTCCCACAAGTCACAAAAGATAGGCCATACAGGGACATTTTTACATTATTCCAGTATTTTTAATTTGACATTTTGGCCAGTGAGAACCTTTAACAGATCAAGCCCTATACCACAAAACCGACAAGATAACACGATGCTGCTGCTGCTCCCTCCTCCTAGGGAAGCAGGGATATGCTAATTTTATCTGGAGCTATATATAAACTGTGATCCTTTCCTAGAATGCTCATCAAGCACATTACTGAGCTGTAGCACACTATCAAGCTCTGGGCCAAGGCTATATTTAGAGTGGTTGGTGTCACCTAGAAAACAACCCAAGTCAATCAGAACATCCTGACATCCTATTATAAATTAGGAAAGGATACATCTTAAAAAAAAAAAAACTTTGTATTTGGCAAGCAAAGTGAGGCATCGAGAATTTCACTCCAAAATAATCTGATTATGCTAGAGCTTGTAAATACCTACACACATATAGATCCTACTGCTGGGAAGCATGTTTCTAGTTTCTTAGTCTTGTCTCTCTCACTCTGAAAAATAAACTCTCTCTAAAAATAAGATGCACATAATTCCTCAGGATGTTTCTTCTATTTTTTTTTTAATTATAGATGACTCCCAATGACTTGATGATATTGCTTCCATAACTAGGTCCTCCGCAGTATTAAACATATTTTTTAATATTATATTGAAACACAAGAGATAAACAGCAGGATTCAACTTTAGAATGGAAGTTTAATAGATTTCCTTTCCTTTCAGTTTTCTGTTTAGGCTTTTTTCTACATTTTAAACAAACATTTCCAAATATCCTTACAATGAATACTAATAAACACTGTAAATTTCAGAGCTTCTCAAGTCCCTACAGTTTTCACACTTACAAGGACTGCTAACATGAACTTAAGCCATTGCTACTGCTCCATTTATAAAGCAGTATTTTATATTTTGCCCAGATAAACAAAACTAAGCGGTCACAACACCCATCTCTTCACCAACTAAAAACATCAAGTACTGTGCATTAAGCACAAATCCATATTCTTCAAGCAATTCAGATGTTGATAGTAGCAGATATATTTTCTGCTGCATTTATTTTATTTAAAATGCAGCTAATTCATCCATTTACACAAATGCAGTGGTGTAAAACCATGTCTGCTTTGAGAGTTAGTCATTTTGGTTTATAATCTAGACAAGCAAGAGACCTCTGTATGAAATTACTCTTACCATTCAGTAGAGACCTACAGTGAGCTGCTCAGTGATCACGTAATCAAAATATCTAGATTAATATCTGATCTTTTTCTCTCTGATTTTTTTCCAACTTAAGGTCTAACTCCGCATCTATTTGTACCAGATTTATGTCAGGTTGCACATGACAGAAATACAAAAGTACTAAACTTTGTGACACAGTATTCTTGGCCTTTACAGAACTCCCACAGCAGCAGGGCAACGTATTGTCTTACAGAAGATAGTCTGTTTTCACTTCTAGTGCCATGCCTGCCCTGGTACTGACTGTAAGTTACTCTTAATAAAAATGACTATGGTAACAGGAAGAACTTGCCTGCACATTATTTGCACAGTGATGGACACATGAGAGACAGAGTAATGGGAACCCTGCCGTGTAAAGAGCTCTTTTTGAATACTTTTTAATTAAAATAATGTATGAGGATGCACATATATAAACACCCTTCAGGCAATGATGATGGCTGTGTATTTTCATACTATTTTTGAAAGGAAATAAAATAGTATCATCTAGGAGCTTGTGCAATAGAAAGGAGTACAGTGGAGTTCGAACACTTCAACACATTTTATGAACAACTAAAGTCAAAATATCTGTGGTTATACCAAATAAATAAAATCGAAACATAATGCTATCTTGGATTTTTTTAGTTACAGGACCACATTGCAAATACTATTACACTTACGACATGCAACCCTCTCCCCCCAAATCAAACCAAAAAAACTCCCAATGAATTAAAGAAAAAACCCACAAATAAAGGAGCATCCCACACTGCTCTATTTTTAATTGGCTATTTAACTTTTTAATTGTAATCTGAGAGCTTCATCAGAATATTTATGAAGCTCCTGTTGAAATTAATATGCATATGTAGGAAAATATAAAATCGTTGTCAAGTTATCACCTGGCAAAACAGAAAAGATGAAGAGATTTTTGCCATTCTTTATCTCTCAGATAAAGATCTTCCATATCCCAGTTAATGAACAACAATATATAGGAAATGCCATTCTTTCTACCACCAGAAAATTACATAACTGGCAATATTTTAATTTTTAATCATACACATGCACGAGCACCACAATTTGCAACATTTCGTGCAAAACAAAATGCAGCAACAATTAGGTGACCCAGCATCAAAAAGTGTAGGTCAGAGGGTAAAGTAGCAAATGTTTGACACAGTAACAAGTAGAAGTTAAATAGTCTGGTACATTTGACCACTTTATAGTTAAAAGTCAAATTTTAAAGGACAGCGGGTCTATGAATAAAATCATCTTCACAAAAAAAAAGGCATCTTTACTTCTGAGGGGCTATGAAAATTCAACCTCATCTTTAACCAGAACTGCCATTTAAAAGACAGCCAAGGAGTTAATACAGATACAGTGACAAAATTTGAGCAGTACAGCAAGCCGAAGAGTGCTGGAGGAGACATTGTGCTCCATTTTAGAGGAAAATTTTGAGAAGGGCTGAGAACTATTTTCCTATGCAAGCATAAATGTCTCATTGGTGAAGAAACTTGAATGCAATGTCGCATGAAATAAATACTTCCTTTGCTACCATTTGTCTTCTTGATCAGCACTTCTAGGAATTTGCTGTAGAGATGAGAAACCATAACAAATCAACCAGACAGGAAAAGACTTGCAAGTCTCTTTAACAGATTTCAATCACTAAATATCACAGAACTCAAAAAGGGATGGCTGCATAACTACAAAATGAGAGTTCAGCTCAAAAATACCTATCTTCAAGGTTTAGTCATTCCAGCAAATACACAAAAGAGAAAGCCAGGATAAATCAAGAAAACAAATATCCTGCTCCAAGTTGAAAGACTGGAAACTATTCCATAGTGCTGTATTTTTATTTCTACTACCAGTGAACAACCTGCATTCATGAGCTTGCTGTTGAGAAACTTTTCCCCAGAAGAGGATTAAAAAAAAATCCCCAAACCATTAATAAAAAATTTCTTTTCACATATCACTGAAAATTATTAGATATTTTAAGTTTATTTACATGCTTCAGGAAAAGTATTTTGGTTTGCAATAATTTTCTCCCACTCTGAAGGGATATGGCCTAAATGTGAACTTTAACAGAAGGTGTACTGGCTCATACCTCTCAAAGCTAAGTGACAGGAATACAGAGGGCTATGCATTTTAACTTCTGAAGAGACTCAGGAAAAATACCCTGGGAATGGGTCCAAAACTGCTTGTGTGTTTTGCAGACAGATCTTTCTTCTGCAGAACTGTGACGCTGTATTTGGAACAGAAAAGGTTACTAGAAAGGTCTCAATAAAGCAATAAGAAATAAACTAGCAGGAAAACAACCTCTGCCATTCTCTACTTTGTGCAAGCAGTTATGAACTAGTACAAGGAGATTTTCCATGCTTTTTAGTCAGCTTGGACCTGTACTTACTTTGTGTTGACATAAAACCCAAGAGCTGTACCTAATATTGCTATACATAAAGTCCTATTAGTCATAAACACAAAGATTTTTCCTTTTCCAAATGGTCACTGTGTCTTGAATTCTTCCTTCATTTTAATGAAGGGACTACAATTCAGCACAAAATCAAAGATTCCAGTTTTCTAAGTAACTCAGCATACAGACATTCTGTCTCCATGGTATTCTCACCTCATGGCATTGGTAAGTCTCTTTCCTGGAGTACTGGATCTTTTTCTATAGAACTTGTTTATTATTACTCCTTCCAAGGCACAGCAGAAAAAAGAGAGGTGATAAAAACTTTATTACAATCATATGAGTATGATATTTACCTTGAATTTCTTATCTGAGAAGCTCATATCTACTGTTTTATCTCAGATTAGAAACATAAAAAAGGAATATTTGTCCAAGCATAGAAGTATTGCCTTTCTTCCAACATATCAACCTTACATATGACCTATGGAATTGATTTTGCTTTCTCTCTCTCTTTTAAAAATTTTTTTTTAATAAATTAACTCAAGCAAAGCCAACCAGAAGCAATGTACTGCAGCAGATTTGCTGTAGTACAAAACATACTGGATGGACATTTTTTTCCAATTTCGTTTAAACTAAAACAATAATTCCAAACTCCTCTAGAAACAACAGCTAAAGTGTTAATACCAGAATCAACAAATCAAATGAGACATTTCACTCACTCTGCTGCTCTCAGCTATCCCAGAATTAATCCTTCTGGGTGTCTTGGTTTAGAGGCAAGTTTAGGAGAAAACGCTCTGGAACGAGTGTTTCCTCCAAAGAAAAAGTGCCTCAGCAATCCCTTTTCTGCCAAGGAGAAAACGAACAGCAATGGAAGAAAGTGAAAAATCCCAACTGTTTATTGACAAAGTGCCAGCATGGCACTTGGGAGAAAAAATTGAATGCATGCTAGATATTGAACCATCAGAACCCCACCTCCCACCCTCCACACACCCACCCACAGCAGAACAAAAAACCCCAAAATGTCAGAGGAAGAAACAAGGGCGGCCGCATGGCTGGGAGGAACAAAATGGAGCTCTGCTTTTGTCTCAGGGAAGGAAAAAAATTCATGCAGCAGCTCAGGCAAAACAGATAGGAACTTGTTGAACCTCTGGCACTGGTCTCGTCCTCACAGCAGATGAATTTGGGTGATTTTGGATTTGTTGAATTTTGAATCCACAGCAAGTGGATTTTGGGGTAATTTCTCTAGCTGGTTCAGCTTTTCCAGAGGTCTGGGGCCAGGCAGAGCAGTTGCCATGGCTCCCTGCAGGTCCCCACTGACCATCTCTTGGAGATCGTCTGATCTTGGACCGAAAGCAAGCTGAACAGTTCAAGAAAAAACAAAAGCCGACTGAAGTATTGCTGCTGCAGTCTCTCCAGGCCAAGGAAAGGGGAAAAAAGAAACTTCTTGCTTAAGCTAACAAAAAAACCAAGCTAGCTAAGCAACAAAGTACCCGCTGATCTGCACCACAGTGAGCACACCTGGGAGTAAGGCTTTGAACAAAGCCTGTGCAGGAGCCCCCAAAATTCCCACCGCTCCCCAGGACCCACCTTAAATTCACAGCAACCTTTCTGGGCTTAAAGCACACCATCAGGAATAGAACATCATCATAAAATCAACCTAAGACTGGGTGAGTGGGTAAATGAACTAAGGAGAGAGCAGGCCTTACAAGAGAAGAACCACCAAACTCATTTCCCAGAGTGTTTCATCCAGGACAGAGCTAATTTTTTACAGCAGCTGGGCATAGTGGCTTGTAGTCCCAGCTACTGAGGAGGATGATCCTGTAGGATCACCTGAGCCCAGGAGATGGGGTCTGCCATGCACTGTGATGAGTGGGTGTTATTTCTTACCACCTCACGTCATTGCCAGGGGCAGGAGAAAGAGACTCTTGCTTCCCAGAAGAAGGACATGCTTTCTGTTCTGGAGAAAGTGTAGTGGGGAAGAGCTAGTGGTGATTTGTCGCAGCCTTCCTGTGTAAATAGTTTCTTTGTCTTACACCTTTTGTTACTGATATTGTTGCTTTACTACTCCTTTTCTTACATCATTGCTGTTTCCAGTAAACTTGTCTTATCTCAACCTGTGATTTTCACCTTTTTTGCCTCCAATTCTCAACTCTATCCCACTGGAATAGAAAGGGGGAGTGAACGAACGGCATCTGGTTTGGGAGAAACTCAGTGGGGGCACTGAATTGAGGAGTATTATTCCTAAACCAGGACATAAAGGTATCAAGGTAAGAAGGCCACAAGTATTAAATGCTAATCTCACCTGAATGAAGCTTTTAATTCTGATCAAAAGTACTTAAGTACATTTTTTTGCATTTATGGTTCAGCATTTTGATACTTAGTTCAGTTAGTGTAGTTTGATTTTTCTCCAGAAATTGTGACAATAGAAATTCCGAGCTGCCCAGTATATGCAAATCCTAGGCTTTTTAACCTATATGAATGATGAATGTTTATTATGTATTAGACTCAAATGAAGCAAATATTTCTCTGGAATGGAATTGTCTGAGCCTTTTGATGTATGGCTTGGATGCCTGTTCAGGATGCCTGTAAACCAGTTACGACATCCTCAAAAGTCCCTGAATGCAGAACACATGGTACCCAGGTATGCAAAAGGAATAGAGGCCTGCTGCCAAGAAGTTGATGACATTACCTACATGTCCCTGAAGAAAAATCCTGACATTTACTACAGAAAAGACTGAGAGGTAATGAAACAGCACAAAGACTACAGAGACAATGAAGGAAAAATAAAGGCATATAAGCCAAAATAAAGGCATGAAAATTACTTACACTAAATGAAGCGGAATAAAATTGATTTACCCTAAAATGAAGCGTTTACAGTAAAATTTCCAAGTTATTCAAGTAAAAGTTCAGATCCAAATTAATTCTGGTATCAAAAACAGCCACTTAACAGTGTACAAAGGAATAAGAATGGGAGAATGTCTTCAAAAGTGATGGTTCACTTGATGTACTTGGTATCCATGTGCCACTAGAAAATTCCCCAAAACACACAAAACTCCAGAAGAGCCAGTATTTCCATCTGCAGAAGACACGTGTACGAAACAGGTCTCCTTCCTTCTGCACTGAGATGCCTTCAAAATACTTTGCATCCTGAAATCTACTACAACTTTAGGCATGTCCTTTAATGTTTTCCCAGTGACATTAACCACAAGTGAAGAAAATTGAATACTGTTTCAGAGTGTTGTAAACTCCACTTTACACTTTACCCCACATTTCATTTAAGTATTTAAAGATTTTTTTTTTCCTGAACCATTTGGAAAAAATTCTATTATCAACTAGGAATAATCTTTTCAAAGGGATGGAAAAGTAACATAATTACACAATAGCTAGGGTATCTTGAAAATTCTAAGTTAATATAAAATGGCAATAACAAATAATTAAAATACATTAAGTGTATAAAGTACAAGAGTAGTTTTAAATACTTTCGAGAAAATTAAAGCCTTTTCTACAGTTACATTAATGAAATTTACAGTAGCAAATGGTTGTGCTTTTCTCATTTAAATGAATTGAGCCATGAATGTCTAGGGAAATTTCAAATCCAATTTTACCAATACAGCTCAACCTTATCTCTATTACCAGACACATTAGCAGCCAAGGCAGGTAAGGTTGGAACGAAATTATCTTTAAGATCTCTTCCAACCTAAAAGATTCTATGACTATATAAATGGCAGCAGTCATTTATACTTTTTCTGCTAGAGAACATCAACAGAAACTGTGTAAACTATGGCATCAGCTTCTTCAATCATTGCATTCATTAAAGCCCTGTAGCTAAACCAAAGAAGCTGAGAACTTCTTGCTAATAAGGTTTAAGAATGCAGGTTAACAGCAGTTCTTCACCCAGCATGGCTGGCCAATAAACCCCTACAATGAGAGAAGACCCAGAGGAGATGGGCATGAGCAACATACCCATGAAACTCAGAGAATAGCCCAGGTTATGACTGACCAATCTATGGCAAAAAGAGCTGATTATCTCAGCACGAAGGGCACAGAGGGTGGTGTTATGTTTTAGGTAAGGGTTGCGCAGATCTGTCAAACACGTCACCTGGCTCCAGTATTCACAGAAGCATAGAATGGCCTAGGTTGGAAGGGACCTTAGACATCATCTAGTTTCAAGCTCCCTGCCATGGACAAGGACATTTTGTCTAGTTTTTCACTGGACCATGTTGCACTAGACCAAGGGAGACACATTCAACCAGGGACACAATACTTCCAGGCATGGGGCATCCACAGCTTCTCTTTGCAACTCTTTCCAGTGCCTCAGCACCCTCAAAGTAAAGATTTTTTTCCCCAATATCTAATGTGAACCTACTATCTTTCATTTTGAATTCTTTCCTGTGTCCTGTCACTACATGCTCTTGTAAAAAGTCTCTCTCCATCTTTCATACAAGCTCCCTTGAGTGGCTGGAAGGCTGCAATAAGGTCATCTCAAAGTCTTGTCTTTTCCAGGCTGAACAATCCCAACTCTCTCAGCCTTTCCTCGCAGGAGAATTGCATCATCCCTTTGATCAACTTGGTGGCCTCCTCTGGACTCAGTGCAAAGGGTTAATGTCCTTCCTCTGTGTGGGATCCCACCAGAGCAGAGCAGAGGGGCAGAAGCCCCTCCTTCGCCCTGCTCGCCCACACTGCTTTGGATGTAGCCCAGGACACGTTTGGCTTTCTGGGCTGCCAGTGCACATAGCTGGGTCATATTCAGCCTCTCATCCACCAGCACCCCCAAGTCTGTCTGATTCCTGAAAATTGAACACTGGGCAGAGGAGAACTTTGAACACAGAAGTGAGCAAAACTGAACACAGAAGTGAGTTAAATAATCTTAGCCCATTGAATTTTTTCTGCATCTCAGAGGTAATAATAACACATGTATTTTATATATATATATATATGGAATAATATTTCAAAATATACAGATCACAGAAAACATAGTGCTATTGTCTGTAAGTGATGATATATTAATGAACGTATTTTGTTAATGAGCCCTTTTCTACCAATTAATATGCAAGAAACAGTACATTTTAGCATGGGAAAGCTTGCTAAAATTCAAAAATGTTACACATAACTAGATTGAATAATTCATTACCTGTTTAACACATTTCCTAAAACAGTAATGTAAATTACTGTTATCATAGACCTAATTCTAATTTTTTGTTTTGTAAAGGGATTCCTTTTTTCCTCACACAACCTGAAAGCCTAATTGCAAAGTGATCAACATGCAGCTTTGCTGATTAAATCAGCTGAAGGATATTTAGGCTGACACCATGCTAGGTGCTCAGATTAAGAGATTGTTCCACTGCATTACATATAACACATGATAGATAAATTAACAACCTGTTAATTTGAATTGGCCGATAATTGAGGAGTAAAATTAATCTTTACAGCACTGCATGTAGTAGATACACAGCTCTACTAACTGTAGCTTCACAGTTTTCTGAACAATTAGAAGGGGTTTTAATAATGTTGTTTTCAGTTTGAAATGAGAAAAATAATACCCCTCACTAGTATTTTACTTACATGACCATATAATTACCAAGGATCTGCATCTATTCCTGTGTTGACAGATTGCTAGTAAGTAAGAAACCTTAGAAAAATCCATTGAAGTTTAGAAATTTCGACTACACAGCTTTAATAAAATTGGCAGTAAACTATCTAAATTAAACCTTATCTCTAAATTATTTACTGGGCTTTATCATCTAGATGGTGGTACTCAGTTAATGTAAAGCACAGAATTTTTGTCTACTCAGTTGCAAGTCCATTTAGCCTTCAAAGTTTCTTGATATTGAGTATTTTTGTTTCAAACAGGAGGGGTAGATGTTAGAACCCAGGGCACAGAGAATGTTTCTCTGTCTGTCCTGAAGAGCCCTGATTCTCCTGAGAGCCGTGCCTTTAACCTCCATCCATGGAGAGGACTTCCTGGGCTTTGGGATGAGGTGGAATCTGTGAGTGTAGAGTAGATTGTAGTGTAGTTATCACCGGGTGAAAAATTTAGACTTTTACCTTTTTAGTATGGGGATAGATAGAGGACAAAATGGAGGATTTTGGGCATTGTCCTGCCTTCTTCATCTGCTCCATTTTCTGTAGTGTTGGTGGCACTGGGTGATTGGTTAAGGAAAGTCACAATGCAGGTGTTGCGTGTTAGACAGTTAGTTAGTTATTGGTAGAAAAGTAGAAATAGAGTAATTTTAGAGTTAATTAGACAAGATGGCTTTAAAAGACCTTGAAACTGTACATCTTGTGACCTTTTTTGCTGTGCTCCTCACCATGCTCAGCCTAGTGCAGGCAGTGTGGAGAAGTTTTGGTAAGATAAGAAACAAACAGCAACCTGAAGACCGAAGAAGATCCCGTTTGTCTCTCAATTCTAGCACAGAACTTTTACGAGGGGTTTCCCCACTCAGGGGGGCCCCAGAGAGGCCTTTCACACCATCTGACCCCCTTTCCTTTTTCATGTCAATACCAGAGTATGCAAAATCATCCACAGGAGAGAGAGGAGCAGGGTTTGGATAAAATTGCAGCAAGATTGTTCCTTGATATGCCTCGTAAGCAAGTACACTAACGCATACAAAAGGAAATGTATGCCTGCCAACCAAAGAAGCATGACACTGTTTTCCTGTAAAATTAAGTGCTGACTGCTCATGAAATTGCTGACTCAAAAGAGCAGAACTCCTCCTATCTAAGTAATTTCAATCATTATAGCTGTCCTTTCACTCAAGAAATCAACCTGTCATCAAAGAAAAGAAATAGATCAGATAAAACAAGGTCAGTCAGTTCAGAGCACATGAAAAATGCTCCAATTTTGTCAATTAAAATTCTTGCTCTCCTCACCTTCCTTCCAAATGATTGAAAGAAAAATAGAAGCAAAGGCTAAGGGTAAATATTAGTATGGATACTAATATCATATAATTAAGACTAAAATTAGTTAAGAATCTGTATCAGAAATGAGTTCAGATACAGATACGATATTTTCAAGATATGACTCATGATTAAAATCAAAATACATTGATGTGTTAAACTTCAGAGTTCATGCTCCATGAAACTTTAATACTGAGGCATGGACTGCTGCTTGCCTAGTTTTCAGGTTCAGAAATACTTCCAACTATCATCCTGGTTGACTGATTTACCTTGCAATAATTATTCATTATTGTTGCTATGCACTGGACAAGACTAAAGCCCTTCTTACTAATGAAAGTATCTTCCAACCAGATCAGTCCTTCATTCCTTTTGAAGTAAACTAAATCAGTGTAAGATAAACTTTAACTGCACATGAAACTTTTCTCCTACATCACCTCTATCTGACACTAAGAAATTACTAGGATTTTGTGGGCTTTTTGAAACCTTGCACAAGATGATGGTGATTCCAGCTTTGAAGTGGACCAGGACAAAACAGTAGGCATTGGGAAAATGCCAATATGCCTGGAAAACATCCCAAATAGCCTTCCTCTCAATTTCATACCACCCACAGGAAAATTGTATCATGCATCACAGATGGCTTATAGAGGATGCTAAGCTATTTCTGTAAGAAGAGGTGCTCAAATATAACTTGAAATTGAAGAAGTTGGAACTTTGGAAAAGATCCAGCATTTACAGAGTGTTCACAAGTTTTCATTTGCTTATTCTGTAAGCTGTGTTTCGCACCTGGCATGTCCAGAAGTACGAAAACCCATTATAATTTCCAGAAGTGATTAAAACATTGCTAGATTTCACCTAGAAAAGTATGTTTTTCAGAGACTAATAAACATTCACAAAAAGAAAGAGTCGATGCTTTTTTCAAAGTTGATATTAATATGCTAAAACTGCCATCATGCCTATATGTCATATCTATATATATATATGATTCTAGGTAAGTCATTCTTCTGATGGAAATGTAAGAGAAAACTTCTCCCTTCAATAAATCTGCATTCTGAGCTCCTACCTTGATCTATTCTTCTCATTCTTTACCTCTGCTTCTCAGAGCATTGGTCAAAACTTCCAAACTTTATTGAAGCTTTCAGTGTTTCAGGATGCAAATGAAAACTTCTATTTGCATTAGGAAACAACTGCTGTTTTGGATAATCTCACTGACACTGCATCAATTCAGCAATATGATCTACTTATATGGGTTTTTTTGAAGCTACCTATTATTGTCTTCCTCATGAAACACAAAAATCTTCTGCTTGTGCTGAATGGGTTTTGCATTAACTATATTCAGCTGAACTTTTCAGTCACTTAAATGACAGGTAGTACAGACTTGGACTCTCCATTGTCATGGTGTATTGGTTGGGTATGTTATCTCCTTCTACTCTCATGCAAGAACATCAAGAACAAAGTGACCAAAGACTTTGCAGTCTTGGTGTGCTTGAGCAGAGGTTGACTAATGACACCCCCAAAAAAGAGGCAATACACATCAGAGAGCATCTCAGAGTAAACAAGAACCTTCTGTCACTCACTGATAACTTTTTCAAAGGAATTTTGGTACAAATAATTTGATGCAGGCAGTATAGAGTATGCACTAGAATGAATAGAACAAACCTTGAGTCTGAGAAGAGTTTATAGCAGAAATCTACATTACTGCACACTTGCAAAATTACATCTATTTTGTATAATATTTACCGACTGATATTTTACTATTTTGGGAGAAAGCATTATCTGTAGTACTCAAACATTTAGATCCTAGAAAAATAGGGGTGAAACTTAATCAGGACAAATCCATGAAGAAGTCATATTATTTTAAAAGCTTCATAAAGTCTATTCAACTTTGTTACTAATGAAGTACCACAGTTAACTACTTCCCACTAATACAATTGCATTAGTCTTACTGACCAACCAGTTTGAATTTAAAACAAGCACTAGCTAGGACTCAAGAGATTTTTCAGGAAATGTATACATTGAAGACATATATAACACTAAGAATACACTGAAAATATATGTCTTGTCTAATCTATGATTTAAGATAAGCAAAGTTTGTCATTTTTCAAAGATAATGAAAATCTAACTGGAGAAAGGTGGCACAATCTTCAATGGAGCAAGGTGCCTCATTGATAAATGTATTGTTATTTCCGAGCTTTAGAGATTAAAGCTATTCATTTCTCATTTTGTTTCTCCAATAATCAAGGTTTGCAGGTAAACCAGGGAAAGAGAAGTATTTCTAATACATACAGTAAAAACAAGATAAAGTCTCTGTTATAATTTATTGTTAAAAGCTTAGAACTCAGGTATTCTTTCCATTTTACCATCCAAAATTATATTATTATTATTACTAACATTATATTTATTTGCACAACAGTAGGGCCCATAGGACTGAAATACTGACATTGCTATTTAGGCACTTATAAGAAAGGCTCAACTCCATATACTATGGACAGTAATTATTTCTGCCCTACACTGTTTAGCAGATAAAACACACAAGTGACAAGCAGCCCAGAGAGGCATATGCAAGTGTAGTAACTTGCTCAAGGTCATATAGCAGGTCTGCAGTAGAGCTGAGGATAGGAACTGGGTATCTTGGTATCAACTGGACTACTATATTTACTAAAATAAGCTGATCAAGTGTGACAAGAAACGTGTATCCTTTATAGCATGAAGTTTTTGATAAGCGAAGAAATATTTCAGCACCATGTTTAGGATCAGCAGTCATCTTCTCTCTCCAGCCTTTGAAAGCTGATGGTACAATGATAGCTCCACTAGATAAGAACTCTTTCATAAAGGATGTACAAAAATGACAGTTTCCTAGCATGTGAAAGGCCATTGACTTCTAAAACAATTATATTGAGGAAGATTACTAATTTGTAACCTTGGCCAAAAAACCCATGCACTGAATGGCATTCCTAAATTTTCAGGATTTATATCTCCCTATATACTAAAATTAGAGGGGAGACTGCTTTAATAAATTAAGATTTCTACTACCTGATTATAACAGCAATTAAAAAAAACCAACATTACAAGAATGTTTAAAAATCATTTTTAATTAGGTGCTAGCTTAAAGAAGAACACAACCGCTCCAAACCAACAACAAAAAAAAATCCTTGCAAACCACAGCCATGAGAAAACACTGAGAACCCTCAAAAAGAAACTGAATTGTCAAGCATCTGGAATGTTTATAATTACCAAGTTCCATTTGCAGCTATCCTGTCTTTCTACCTCAAATATTGCTACTACTGTTTATGAAAATCCTGTATGACAAGGATCAAGGTTTCCCAAGATGCTATGCCAATACCTCAGAAAACAGCTACTTCACTGAGATCACAAGCAAAATAGAAGAAATTTCATCAATTGTGCAGTTGTACCTACCGGAAAGCTGACATCCATAGTAATAATTACTGAGATTTTATGTGAGATGGGTAAGTTGAGTCAAATAAGGGGAAAGGAGATAAAGACAATTTGGGCAAGCTTTCTGGAAGCGCAGATAGCCTATATTGTTGTAGAAGATATTCAGGTGAAATAAGGTATTGTGTCTGAGCCAGCACATCTCCTTGCTCAATATATTTTTCTCACCTTAAGGTACTCAGAGAAATCCTCTACACTAGCAAAAAAATGGAATTTATATATTACACATCCAGCTTCATATTTGAGAGGACACATTTCTGTACTAGGGTAAACTGTGCCTTTACAAGCTTCAGTATCTACCTGGAAAGAGATTCTGTGGTCCAATGTTACTGATACTTAAGTGCCTTTTGCACAGGAGATGGCTTGAGCTTTTATGGGTAGTGGCTATATAAGCTAGGAGCAATGGAAGTACTAATAACTGTTTCAGAGTCATCTCAAAACAGATTTTGAAATTTTGAGCATTTCTGAGAATGCTCTTTCTACGCCTTGCTTGATTTATAGCCCTACCTACTGCACAATTCTGTGAATCTATTCCCCTGCAAAGATTAAAATACAAAATGAAAAATGGATCTGCAAGCATTTTGAATAGGTTTTTACATTACATTCTTGTAGCTGTGATTTGTACTCGTAAAGGCATTCCTCTTGTCGCAAAATTTGGTTGATGTAAAATTTTCTTAAGAAAGGATGATTCTGGTGTTTGTTCTTTCTGTACTTTTCAAGCCTCATCAACAAGAAGGGAGATTTAATCCATGGAACAGAGAGTAGCAAAGACCTAAGCGAGGTGCCGGTGTAAGAAAGGCACATGACTTGTTGGCAGAATTACTTTGTTACCATTTAGAGCTGGACATGCTTCAATTATCTCAGACCCAGGGGGAGGTTAACAAAGCTTGGGAAGAAGGATGCACCACTGATAGTAGACACAAAAGATTCCAAATTTACAGGCCAGAAGGACGCCCCAGGCAGAACTCCCCAAGATAAGGAGGAAACTAACAAGGCTAACTCAGCAACTGTGCTGAATCAGCTCTGGCTGGGTAAAAGGTAATTCTGGCAAGGAAATATCACAACCACTGACCCAAGAAACCAACCAGCTCAAAGGAGAAAGAGCATGCAGACTACTCAGCATGAGAAGGGAGAGAAATATTGACCAATAGAAGAGACAATATGAATTAACAGAAGAAATAGGTAACTTGTACCCAATGAACACTAATGCTTTTGTTTATTAAAATGTATAAACAGTGAAAAGTTTTGGTAGTTGTTGTGCTGACTTAGTGGATTTGCCACCCAGCACCCCTTTCCATGCAGAACTGTAAATAAATCACATACCTTAATTCTGTGTGTGGATTGGCCTATTGCACACCAGGGGAAAGAACCTATTTTGGGACAATGCTTTCTGCTTCATTGAATCTGTACTAGAAACATTAAAAGTCTTATTCTAGTGCTTCTCTACATGGTTCTTCATGTCTATAATTGCAGGCACTAAATAAAGAGATGTAGATCCCTGTAGGTAAGGACAATTCCACAGAGATCTGTAATAGCAAAAAATGAGCAAAGGACCATTTTTTATTTCCTATTTTATTTTACCATGAAAACTTCTTTCTCTTTTACTTAATTACAGGTTCATGTTTGTTAATCACACCACACAGATTTCTCATTCTAACTGAAGAAATAGCAGATTAATCTCTTCCTTATAGAATGCCTGCCAAGGAATAACAGGTTTTAAAAAACTGAATGTTACACAAACCCAGTGCAGACTTCTTTAAAGAAAAAAAACCTCCCATTTGTATCAACTCATACAACTGTTTTTTTTGCTTAAAGTTGCATTTTGCTTCTACAATTCTTGTTTTGTCTGCTTTCCTAATTAGCACATCATTTAGGAACCTAGTTGATCATGCCAAATTCTAGCATTATTCATTCTTTCCTACAGAGCAGCATTGAATAGGCAGACTGTATGGATTCCTCTACCGTTTCCTTGACCATTTCAGGGATATTCACTTTCTTGTGTACTGGAGAGTCATTTGAATGCAGAGCACTGTCACTTCTCTATGTAGCATTGTTAGCACCAGGATGTAATTTTATTTCGTAAAACACAGAGTACAATTCCTGTAACCCCCAGGAGCCTCCATCAGAACGAAGACCAGAAAAAAATATTTGACACGTCAAAGCAGACGGCAGGCTGGGTTTTCTTTTTTTGTATCAGTAACAACGAATTTCCTTGCAGCTGCACAATCTTACTACATACGTGACACAGAGTTACAAGATATTTCTACTCTTCCACCTTCCTCCAGAAGAAACTGTAATTGGACTTTTCTTGTTCAATCATGAGACAGGCCATCAATACCCAGTTCTCTTCCGACAACTTCTGCTCAACTAAATGTAAAGGTCTCCTTACATTAGTAGGCAAAAATAAAACCTGTGCAGCTACTGCACAGACCTAAAATAATTCTGCTAAAAGGTCTGCTATTCTTGGATATTTTGAGTGGCTGTACTTAGCTCTACAGAGTCACACAGTCTGAAGGCCTTGGTCCCTAAAGTAGGGACAGAAGCTTGCCAGGCAATCATTTGCACATTGTTTACTTCAAAATCTTCACTGTTCACTAACCCACCCTCATGGGAAGGAAGCAAAAGCTTCCTATTCGAGCACAAGAAATTCCAAAGTAGAGAGGACCTCATGGTATTTTCCTAATGTTTTCTTCCATCAGTACATCCTTCTCAATTGCAACTTTATATTGCCAGAAAACTTGATAACACATTGAAGACTCTCCTTTTGGGCCAAGAAATATAATTACCAGTAAAATGAACCATAGACATAAAGAGCTGGAAAACAGTACATGTACACGCAACCAGAAACCCATTTAGTAAATGTAAAGAAATATATGTGATCCTAATTAATCTGCTTGATATGCTTGATATGTGATCCTAATTAATCTGCTTGATCAGTTACTAAAGTACAGTGATGAAATCTGACAGGTTCTGGGTTGGAAAACCACTTAGGCATAGAAAAGAGGCCTTTCCAAAAGATGATATATTTCAAACCACCACTCAGACCATACTATTTTTAATACTGCACTTGAAAAATAAGTTTATACCTTAAAATTGACAAGGAAATTTAGTTGGCATCTCAAAATACTCCAAGACATTAAAACTTAGCTTTTATTAATCTCTAGTGAGGGGGACTGCACAAGCTGTCTGGGCCACCTTGTTGCAGCGCACAGTCACCTGCACAGTAAAGAAGTTCTTCCTCATATTCAGGTGAAACATAAAAGCACAGGAGGTCTGAAAAGATTCAGATCTTTCTACAAGGAAGATTTCGAAGGTTACCTCCAAGCAAACTCTGCAAAAGCTTCAGAGCCTGTTAAGAAGAGAGACTTCGCAAAAGCACCCACTGCTTAAAATCCCTGTGGGAGTTATTTGGAACAACTTCAGGATGTCAGATGCTGCTGCAACAGGAGGTTATATTGATAACCGGGCCATGAAGAAAAACACCAAAATCACCAGTAGCTGAGTGAGCATCTAACAATACACCAATTGCTAAAGTTTCTCTTTCAGCAGTGTGACCTATGACATAATGACAGGAACTAATGGCCATCATCAACACAAATATAAAATTCTGTTGAAATACAAGGAATTTAAAGAAAGTTAACATCTTTTTATACACTGAAATGCAAGACTGACCAACTGAAAGACTGCAAAAGTGGAAATTGGCAGAATAAATCCAGGTTAATATATTTGCCAGAAACAGCGCTTGCCTCCAATATAATTTCCTGCATTTGAAGGAAGTGGCAGGATGTTGTGGTAGTGTTAGGTCTGCCTCAGATTCCAGTTCATAATCCAAGTTCTCTGTAAATGAGAGAACAGGGGTGGGCTGGTATTTAAACTCCTGGCACAGGGCCTGCTGCCTCTTTCAGCTCCTGATTTACTGGATTAAAGACCTTCTGGATTATCAGGTGGAGAGCCCCTCTGTCTCTTTTACCTTCTCCCTGGTGCTGGGTAAGGGATCCTACGCTGTAGAGCAGCGGTTCTAAGGTTCAACTCCTGGTGACTTCACACTGGAGCTGCTCCCCACACCTGGTACAGCAGCTGGAGTGTTCAAAGAGCTAGCTAAAAGCTCCAGTGGCTGTGCCAGCAGGATATGAAAAAAAACTCCAATGTTACCTGTGCAAATAATTTGTTATTTTTATCTGCAAAAATATAGTCAAATTTGATGCCTTAGCTGTTGAAAAAAATCTCAGCTGTTTTGAAGTATTTAATTCCACATAAGCAGACATTTATATAAAAATATACCAATTAAATTTATTACAATTTTGCAATTTTTAATTTCTTTTTATCAGCATCCACAATGACATTTTGGTATCTACTCCAGATGAGGAGACTTTCTTACTGCCACTCCTTTTCATTAAATTAACAAGAATCAGAGAGTTCTCTCTATCCTCCTTAGTAATGAACACTCAGATTTCCACATATACACAGATACACTATCTATAAAATAGTGTTATCTGTAGAGCCCAAAAGTTTTATCACTAGTTATATATAATTTATGAAGTTTAAAATATATAGAGCACAGATATCCATAGCACAAGAAGAACCTGTTCTGTTGCCCAAAAATTTAAGTGAAAATGCTAGGATTTTACTGCTTTCTTATTAGGAGACTTTTAAGGTGTATTTTAAAAACAATTTTTAAGCTTCTATTTTAAAGAATTAAAGCTATGCCAATACTATAATTTCTAAGTCCTGAACAGTAACAGGAAGAGCCTAACAAGTCTCTTCCTCTCCAATATTGTCTCTACACAAACAGCATTTTTAAAATCTTTGTTTAGAAAGAGCAGCACCCAGATACTGTTAGTGTCTGGTAAGATACAGGTAAATAACATGTCGGTAGAATAGCACCAATATTTCAACTAATTCATTCACTACACAATGTCCCTTTTTATCTACCTCCTTCTAACAGGCATTGAAATGAGACTGTTTTCCCATCACCCTCCTTCGATATCTTATCTCATCCTATCAGGTCCCAGAATGGCTCTGACAGTTTCACAAATCTGACTTTGTAAAGTGATTTTTCTCAATGGTTTCCTTGAAAATCAGGTGGTTGAGGGGATTGCTCAGACTTGTATGCTGGTTTCTGACCTACTCAGCAGCTAAACTTCTGAAAACACATCTACTTATTTCTCCAGATGGGTCCTTGCAAATATTCACACAAACAAAGACTCTGTTATAGATACTAAATATTCTTCTAAAGGAATGGCGCAAGCTACCATAATGATCCTTTAATTCCCTAAAAAACTAAAAGAATTAAGGTAGATTAAATTATTCCATACTGCTTCCAAGGTACCAACAGGTTTAATCTAGTACACTAAAAACTTGCATGTTCCTGTAATTACTGAATAGTATTGGGAACAGTTTTCCATTACATTTAAAAGTACCATTTTAATATGTGGCAATACCAGCAAGATTAAGCAGCAAAGAAACATACGATGTGAGTAAAACACTAAAATATTTAAACCTGACTGCACTATCAAGTTCTGTACATCAACTATTTGATGGGAATGGCTTAAACATTTATGATTACGTTTTAGAAGCCAGTGATGCAGCAGTCATCTCATACAAAGGAAAGAGATATTCCTTAAACCCTTAATTCTGGCATACATGTCCTGTATCTCTTCCTAGCTCTTTTAAGAAACTATTTTAATTTTGTCAGTTTAGGTACATACGTAACTGATAATACTACACACTATGACATTAAAACAGATAGAAATGCAGGTTCTTTTCTGTGTGAAATGGACTGACTATTATTTCTTTAAAACTGTTCTTACTGTTTATTTTTTACAGCATTTTAATTCTTTCTGTGCCCAGGAACAGATAACAATCTGCCCTTGTGCCAAACGCGCTCCAGCTGAGTAAAAATTAGGGAAAGACACAGGATGTTTGAAACAGGAACAGAGTAAAAGAAATACATTAAATTAAATTAAATGTCTGCTTTCATGAACTTTCCTGAGCCAAATACAGCACATCTGTGTACTGAAGAGCACATAGTGGTTTTACAAACAACCAAAAAAGCAGATGAGCCTCTATTCACTATTTATGCACTTGAGGACAGTGGGTTTTTTAATATATGAATGCATATATATTAATATATTCATATATATTCATATATGAATGCAGTGATCTCACAGAAAATGATATTTGAGACTGATTTTTCACCAAAATAAATTGCATAGTCTGCACTAATTGCAACATTAAATATGCTTAAGGAAACAGAAGGAAAGCAGCAATGCTATAATGGGTTCTGAACACTCCTCACTTCACTGTCATTGAGGCACCATAGTTACAGATTAATTATCCAAGCCTCACTCTTTGCATTAAGTCAAATAATCTTATTCCTCAACTGAGGGTAAAATGAAAACAGCTGCAAGGTTAAACTTCTAAAAGAGTCAGTATGGATTCCTAAAAATCACAACTATTTGGTATCCCTCATACCATTCGGCACTTGAAGAATAGTCTAAGTTTCAAAGAATATATATAGCTCTTGTTTACATTCAGAGTTTCAAAAGATTAGCGCAGTCAACCAGCTGTCCACTTCTGAAACTCAAAAGTCATCAGATTAGACTCTCTCAGCTCACTTCAAAGAAAATCCACTGCAGATTATAGGTATTAAACCTCTCAAAAAGTATCTGGTCCCTTGGCAAATGCTGGCTCCCTTCACAGAAGGGGGAAGAAAACAAACCAAAACCAACAAAAATATCAACAGTATCTATTTTCAGATGAGGAAATACCAGGACCTTCTGTACTCTCCATAGAACAGAGGGGTAGAAGTACAGCAGGACTGATGGACTATGCCAGCCATTGGTAAGTAGTAAGAATACAGTGGCTATTTTGGACATTTTGGCACTGAAAATAACAATTAATTATCAACTGATTAGTTCCAGCATAGCCCCTCAGAAGTTCAGCTACTAAACACCTAAACATATTTCTTTGATCTGCACCCTTGCTGAGTTTCACGCTGTCCTGAAAAACACTTAACAAAAAAATCTAAGCGAAACAGTATAAAAATTGATTTTATTTCTCCATTTTCAAGACAGTCTCTCATTGCACATTGAGCACACATTTCACTACACTGCGTCACGAGGAAGGAACTTCCTTAATGATCCTAATGCTACCCTGCTGCTGCTTTTCAATCTTGTCAGCTCAATTCTTCCACATATATTTTCTTTTCTCTTCCACATTTCAGTAAAATCCCAGGTTTTTTCCCCATGTCTATTGCCACAGACTAGCCTGAAACAAACACTTGGCTCCAAAATCATTCAAACATGATGAGGATGATGCATATACGGCGGGCATAGTGTAATTGCTGGGTTTATTGCTGCTCTTGGTTCACCAAGCAATTCTGAGGTACAAAGTCACAACTTCTGCAGTCTTTCATCTCAACAAAAACATAGAATCGCCTGAAGGACTGTATCAACAACAATATAAAGCCATGAGGAAAATATTGTGTTTACCAGGTACACCAGGTAAATTGTCTCTCCTCCCACCAACAAAAGAAGTTATATAAACACCCATAAAATATACTGATTATTTATGTATGATTTCACTATGGTGAAATTACAGAGACTGGGCCCCACCACAAATCCCTGTTTCCCTGTTGTTGCATAGAAGGTGTTTTGATTCTGTCAAAGCAAGAGCGTATATTTGGGTCATGGATAGAAGTGTGGTGGCCTGGAAGAGTTTTATACGGAGACATTAGAAAGATATTCTCCTGCAGTTCCATCCCCAACAAAAAGGGAAAGGTTTTAGTTCTGGAATTACATGTGACTCAGCAAATACATGCTCCGTTTTCTAAGTGCTTCAGTTTGTCCAAAGCAGGTTTACTTTCTTTTTCCCATTCCATAGTTGGCAAATGCAAAGAAAACCTCCCTATTTCCTGCAAGGAAGCTGATCACAAATTGACCAAATATGACCATTCAAGAATAACAAGAAGAATATGTAAATGGCTGGAAAAATCAACACTTTGGGCAATATACCCTAGCTAGCAGCAAATGAGGCTTTTCTTCCTAAGACAGTACATGGAGACAAAATACACCAGATTTTTTTGACGCTTCTCTAATTTTTTTCCATAGAAACTATTAATCAATATCAACAAGTAAGATATCAAGAAATTTTGTACACATCCATTTCTTCAGCTTGTAAGATTCATGTATTGATTTCTCTAATGATTGACTGCAGTATTGTTTGTATCTACAAATACAGCAAAAAAAGAGGGAACACTACAAAAAATATTGCTAAGATAAAAACTGGTAAAAATAAACATTAAAAAAACACTGGAATTATGTAAAGGGGAAGATAAGCAAATAAGGAAAGAGTAAAGAAAATCACAGAAGCACATAAAAACTGCTATTTGATGAAATGTCATATTTATTCTTCAGCATTTCTAAAAGGTACTTGCCCTCCTGTGCGTTTGAAATAGTAAATATAACAATACACATCTTAAACCTTTGCACAATATCAAGAGTAAAGGACAGTACGGAATTTTTTTTTGCTTTCTGACAAAGGTATTACTTGACTTCCAAATAGAGAACATTTGCAATCTGACCCTTACAAGACAGACGGCGCACCCATTGTGCAAAAGACAATGGGAAGAAATGCTGCTTTGACAAGTGGCATAAATGAGATTTCTTTGTCTGCAGGGTGGTACATCATAAGGAATACTGTCTGTGAACAGTTTTCTATTAAATACAGAAAATAAAATTGAGCCCACAATCTCACTGAAAAAGGGATTACAATTTAGGTTAAGATATTGTTGTCTTCTGTCTTGACTGTAAATTAAAAAAGGAGACACAGGAAAGTGTCACCATTCTCATTTTTCTAAACACAAAGGATACACTAAAATGTCAAAAGTAACTCCATGGCAAGTCTCCTGGGCAGAAATGTGTTACACATAACAAGCAGAATTCCAGCATCACAAAAGAATTTTTTTTTTTAGTTTTTCTGGCAAACTGAGACTTTCTTCCTGAATTTTTAGTTTAGGTTCATGATCTTAGGTATTTGGAGCACCATTGATATTGCCAATGCATTTTTCTCCATTCCTTTGGCAGCAAGGTGCAAGTAGCTTCCAGTTTGCTGCGTTAGGCACTTATAAGTTATCAAATTAAAGCCATCAAGCCAAACACATTCCAGGAAATTATGGAGTTGCACTACTGGTTTCAACACCCATAATGCTTAAACACAGCCCACAACAAAAGCATATAGTTCACAGGTATAATACAGCCACAAGTCACGCCCTAAATACTATGACTGTATCTCAAATATAAATCCTTACAAGCCATTAACCAAACAAGCATCATCATCCACACAGAAATCAGAAAGCTCTTAGGGCCCAGAAAATTTAGACAACAAAACTGTGAACTCTATGCAGGAGAAAAATTATATTTCTGAAAGAATTCAGAAAGCATATTAAGAACCTGCAGCAAAAAACCATATCATATTTTCTCCTAAATAAGTAGCCTACCACTAAATAAGTACTACCACTGTGCAGAATTAATATTCAATTGTGGGGAAGAGAAGGGACACTACTGGACCTTAGCCTGAGATCTCACAAGTGAGAATCAGTTCTGGCTACCTGCCAGACAGAATGCTGTAATGGCATGGGTATGGCCAAGAGCATTAACATTCAATGAGCCTCATATTTCACTTCAAAGTCTATAAAGAAGGGCTCCATCTACTCTCATATTAGTCTAAATGAAAAACAGTTACTTTCAACATCTGATTATAGCCCAGTGTTTTTACAAACAAAAATATCTTAAAAACTAGAAACAAGGATTTTTAACCTTCTCCCACTCCATGACAGTACAGTAACATCAGACATGTTCCTGTGTATCCTTTCCTCAAATCACAGGCTGAGCCATTTACACACCTTTATCTGAAAGGAGGGAAAGATTATTTTCAAGTCCCTTAAAAAATAATTACCAAACCCAACAAATGTAAAGAAAATAGCTGACCTTAAAAGTAAATCCAAGGAAAGCTCAACCATTCTCAAGCTTAATTGGGAAATTCATCACTTTTTTATCACTTCCAGCAATAGACATACACCAGATCAACACCTCTATATTCATTAACCAGCTTGAAACAACCACACTACTTTTATCCTGCTACAAACAACAGAAGATTCATTATTCGTAAGCCACTGCATTACAGATTGCTTTGTAACACCAGTGTAGTAAACTAACAGTGAACTGTACTGTTAGGAAAAAAATGACCACCAGCTACTCCTCTACAATTAAAAAATTCTGCCTTTTACAGTCCTGTTATTTTTACATGCATTTAATGAGTTGCTATAGTAGAAATATTACAATTGTTATTGAAGTGCATCTTGTTGCGTTTATGGTCCTTGTGAAAAACGCCAATCACTTGTTTTAAAATTTTAGAAGTTTAATAATAATAAAAAAATAGTAATGAAAGTAGTAATAAATAATAATGAAAATTAGGACAATAAAAGACAATAAAACAGAGAATTACAGACNGTTCTCTGCTATTAAGCATTCTACTGCAATCAAATAATCAAAATATTCAGCCTCTTGTATCTTTGTCATATTTCACATGTGGACAGAAAAGAATGCACTGTCACAAAAAAAAAAAGGAAAGCTCTGTTTCACATCAGGCTTCTTCTAAGGAGTTGTAGTTTTGTTGTTTAGACAAAAAATTTTGGTATACAGCATTTCAGTAGTAATGCTCAAATAATATTCAGAAAACTATCCTTATAGCTAAAAGTAGGGAGGCCTCACTAGACAAGATCATCTGGACCATAAATCTTAGCTACTGACCCCAATGACTGCCTTCATGTAAGATTCCCTTTTACAAGCAGCATTCCAGTCAGACAATCCAGGTGTCTGGGGCCACAAAAGCATGCAAGTGGCCACAGAATAAGATCCTGAGCTTATTGTACACTGTGTCTACTCCCTGAACTCTCAGGGCAGTGAGACTCATTTCTGATGTCATATGAAAACCCTATATTGTCTTCAGCATTATCTAAAAAAAATCAGCTTATAACATCTATCACATTAAATCTGCCAAAACTGAAACGTCAAAGGAAATATAAAAGCGGACAGGAAAACACCAATCTCATATTTTTTACCAAGCTAAATTAATCTTCAAAAATGTTTCACTTTACGTTTTGAGAGACTGATTTTAGAGCAGTAATTTTTTCTTACACCATCAAAACATGCATGTTTAACTGGACAGACAAATTCAATTCAATCTTATGACCTCTCTGGCACCACAACCAACCAGAAATATGACTAAGACTTATCACTGTGTCTCAAAGCCATACCAAAATCCAGTTTAGACAATGCAGAAAAGAGCATTCATTTCAAAACTATGACCTTTCTGTAATTTTATGGGCATTTGATTAATGCATATGATTTTAGACCAAGTTTAGAAGTTACATACAATTATAAAATAACAGTGATAGCTGTGTACTTTCCTCTTCTTAACAATGTCATCAAATAAGAAAAGATTAAATGTTGCCTTAATATAGCTTAACTCATCAATTCATATTTGTTTGCAATTAGGTTTGAAGACATGCTGAGATCTTTCAAAACTATCACCATGACATGATGCAAAAAGAATGGCATCACCGCCTGACAAAAAATCCAGGAGTTGTCCACCTCTGCAACAAATATTGTGTTCACTCATTTCAGTACCAATGTATGAAACAGAATACAAACTTTTACAAAAATAAATCCTCATGATGGAAAACTCTGCCCTGCAAAGTTAGTGTTTTGTCTTAGCTAACCAATTTCATATGGTAAGATATTGTACCCTGCTTTTCTGCAAGAAAAACTAGTCCTGCAAACCTACCTTGCTGGGTCCAACCAATGAATTAGGCATAGCTTTACAATGAGTATTAACTGCCAGAGCCAGAACTGCCTTCTGCTGAAGGAGATTAAAGCATAATCTCTTTCCAGTAAATGGCATGTTGACAGCATTGCATTTTTAAAACTTCCTGTATGTGCTGTTGAAATGTTGAACTTGATCTTCTACATAGCCAGTTAAAAACCAAGTGACTGCTGAAGAGAGTAGACCAGGACTTTTATAAATCTCCAACTCTACAACAGAGTTGCAGCCGTCTCCTTCTGCAATGGGATGACCAATCTGGTACCAAAACTCTCTTTGCAACACATACTATACTTGAGTGGAATTTAAACTGGAATTTCTCTCCCACTGATCATTTTCACCTCTCAATTACATAAGAACATAAACCATCACAGGCCACAACATTGTGCTCTTATGAAAATATACACACTCCTCAGAATTATGATCTTCATAATTAACATCCACATGCCAATTTCAACTTCTTGGTACTCTTTCCAACTTTTTTTTTTTGAAAGTTGAGGGGGGATTTGAATTTACTAGTTTTTTTACAACTATCCGGAATTAACTATGCTTCATTTCTCATACCAGTAACATTTGCTCAAGAAGACAAGGACTCAGTTTTAGGGCTCTATACTAAATACCTTGACTCCCATGAATGTTCAGGCAGTTTTTAAGCTTTTCATATCTCTTTTCAGTACAGGTTAATCTGCACAAGCTCATGCAAGATACAAACCTGCATTTGCAAAAGCTGATTTGGTGCTTCCTCTCCATTTTAACTCTTCTTCCAAGGATGCATCACTCTTTAATGAGCATAAAATTATTAATCCAAATTAATTCACATGACTGCTAGTGGAAGTTTCCTTAGACCTTTTATTAAATCAGAAGAATTGAACCACAATATATTCCTTTAAGTGCTATATTCCAAAGCACATCAGCATGGCTCATATGGACCAGCGCTGTGGAACCCCTAATCAAAAATGTTACCAAAAAAGTACCCTCCTTGTGCCAATAAAAACTCATTCTAAAGGAAGGAAGTTACTGGATAATGGAAGCAATTTCCTGATTTCTCCCTGCATTTGGACATTTTCTCATTCAGAGATTTTCAGTTATTATTTGCCTGTGTATGCAGCTCCTCTTGTCCCTTACTTGACTATGTAGCAAGCACACATTTTTTTTTGTTTACATCTCAGTGAACATCTCTAGCTTTAAGCATTAAAATATGCAGTGCTTCTGCAAAAGGCCACTCTGATGCCCAGTTTACAGCAGACAGCATAAAGCAAAAAAGTCACATTTCCCTGAAAAATGTACATGCATATGTCCTTCAAGAACATGCTTTAAAGACTCATTACTATTTATTATGCATTTATTTTTGTGTTATTATTCCAACACAGCAGAGAAATACCATAGTCAAAATTTCAGCTTGATTTACTGATGAGGAACTGGAAATTGAGCAGTCTAAACACAGAGCAGTATCATAACAGATCTATTCTGCACCCAACATTAATTTCTCATTTGTGTACATAAAGACATTGGGATAATGTGTCTCAGCTTTATCTTTTCTTTCCTGAACATATTATACTGACAACACACACAATATACTATCTGAGCAAGTGAGCAGAACACATTATCTGATCAGAACACTGCATGGTCAGATCAGGTTTATTTTTTTATCTGCAATAGATTTTGTTCATATTTTATCACACTTACACTTTCACAGAAAGGAATTACTCTAGATTGCAGCAACTTTTTATACATTTACTGGCTTTGAGATAACACTACAATATCTCACAGTAAAAACAGTAAGCTCTAGGTCTATATTCAGATATAGAATCCTGAGATGAGATTGTTCAAGTGTTTTTAATTTTTTTGCACTCTATAAGGGAAAATGTTAGCTATTGTCAGTTTCAGCTGTTTGCCAGTCTTTACAATGAAATAGAGTCTGTCTGGTTTAATTGCTCTGTATATAAAGCGTACACTTCTCACTGCCTTGTTACACCCCACAAGCTGTGGGTCAAGTTATACAGGAGCATCTCTTCCCCAGCTTAAAAAAAATCGAACCCAATAAACCAACGAACCAAATTCCCACAAAAACCAACACTCCCCCCTCAAAAAAACAAACAAACAAAAAAAAAAACAAACAAACAAAAAACACCAAGAAAACCTTCAATGTTGAGACGATCAGGAGCGGGAGCGAGACAGATAAGAATCAGAGACGATCTCTGCTCTAAACTTAATACCCAGTAAAACCTGAAATCTGTGTTATTTCTCTTCAGAGCACTGAATCTGAAAAAGGAAACAAAGCAGGAGCACTCTAAGGAAAACAGCTGTCGGTACTCACCTAGTGCCGAAGACCAGCGCAGGAAAGAGAGGCAGCACGTAATAGGCAGCGATGAATTTCATACCGGCCCTCCTCCCTTTCTACCGACTCTGTCCCCGTCTCCTCCAAGCTCGCCTCGTCCAGGGAGCTGCCCGCCCGCTGCGGACAGGTTCCACCTCCGCCAGCGCAGACAGACAGACGACGGCGTGAGGAAGGGAATAGCGAGCAGGGTTTGAGCCCCGGGAGTGTTCTCTCGAGGCAGAGCCAGCCGCCGCCGCCAGCCCCGACCCCGCCCGCGGCCGCTCCCGCACGCCCCGCCGGCTGCGCCAGGACGCGCCCCTTAGCGGCGGCCGCGGACGGATTACGGCGTGATGCTCCAAGGTTCATTGCAAGGGAGCAGCGAGGCGCGGCCGAGAAATCCTTCCTGGAAGGAAAAAAAAAAAAATTGAGAAAGCCGCAGTAAAACCATCACCAGTATTTTGCAGTTAGTGTCTTTATGTGGTGTGGCTATAAACAAGGCAGGTGATAGAGGCAGGAGCTGTTGCAAGTCGCTGCCAAGCCCCAGAACAGCCTGTCAATACACGTAGCCAGGTGTTTTTGCAAAGCAGGAACATGCAAGCTACTAATTCAACCAGGTGTTCACTCATCCCATATCAAGTTGAAGGTAGGAGCAGAAATAGGTTCCAGAATACGATTTAGAACAATGTCATCTCTAAGAGTCCTTCATCGCCTGAAATAATGGACAAGACCTTCAAAGAAATAAAAACCATTTTCCTGTTTCCTGTGTTTGTATTCTTCAAATCCTAATCATAAATTACATAAATCAGCAAATTTGGTAAAAAAATGTTTTCAGTGTGTAGATAATTGCCTACCTTAACACAAGTTCATCTGATGGCAAATCATATGAATGTATAACATTTAAACAGACATAATCTTTCCCTGCAATACTGCAAAACCTCAGTCAAACAAACTGGTCTGCAACTGAATGAACTGTGGTCACTACAAGAAAGATATTTGGTCACCTGTGGGCTTCTCTGCTCTTACAAAAGACATCCAGAAACTACATTATACATCACAAACATAAAAATTTCCTTAGTTTAAACTGGTTAGTCATTGCGTTCGGGTGTTTATTGCGTATTGCAGGTATCCAGGACTCCTGAATAACTGACCAATATGATCAAGCAGAAGCTGTTTATTGTTTACATTACACACACACTTTTACAGACTCTACAAACTACTAAGGACACACTTCTTGATTGGTGTCTTTGTCTTGTTCTCTCATTCTCTTGCCTCCATTTCTCAGTGGCTGTGGTGGGTTACCATGCAGGTGTTCTGCTGTCCTGTGTTACCCAGTTCTTGCGATTCTGGTATGCGGTTTTTTAGCTTCTTCATTCTTATTTTAGCACAGTTTATGTTTTAGTAACTTTGATGAATTCCACAGTGCCCTGAGAAAGTTCTGATAAAAGCAATTATAGACGGTATGGCTAGTGCACACTGAAGCCTGAGTTGTTCAGATACATTGCTACAATTGCTGAGTAATTTTCTATTCCACCACAGAAAACAGAAATTCACTGTTTGAAATGAATGGAAGACTTCTTAAAATTAGTATTGTCCCTTAATAAGATATGCGCATGGTGAATACAAACAAAATTAATAAATTACATCCTTCAATAGCAAACTGAGAGTGATGGGAGGCAAAAGAAAAAAAATGAAAAGGTGATATACACAGCCAAAAATAAACAAAATAATTAATTTCTGACTTTCTGTATTAGAAACTCTCTAGTATCTTTTTCAGCACACCTAGCAGCACATTCTGTTCAATCACATTAATTTAAACCTGTATTTATTGTTATTTTGGTGCTACATACCAGCCTGAATGAACAGTCATGTTACCATGGATACTTATGATAGCAGGGTAAAAAGGTCATAAAAAGAACTGTTAGCTTATCATTTTCTCTTCTAGAAAAAGCCAAGCTTTCCAGTCTACCAGGCACTTCATAGTCATGTACCAGCAGTTAATACTTCTTTCATCTTCCTTTTATGTGCATTCATACAGGGTGGAACTGAGAGGAAGGTATTGGTGCATCAAGGCAGTAAAAAATGCTGAATGATCTTAAGTAACTTTGTAAAATTTTGCAACTTGAGAAACTATTTTTTAATTCTATTACTGCTCTGCCTCTTTCTTTGGGAAGTGGGGAGTGGAATAGAGAGGCTACTGCTGCTTCTTGGTTTCACCTCAATGGGTTTTAACAGGCTTGCATGAGAGAATATCTCCACAAATGGTTGAGTGATTTCAGTACAGGCAATCTGCAGCTATCACAGTGCTACATCACCCAGACATAACACTGCCATTCCTTGCATAATTTCTCCATCCTGTTCAGAACTGACTGAACAATCAGGAAGCTTTCATGCTTCCCATCACTGTTGCTTTAGTCCTGCTCTGATGTGAATATCCTATAAAGACTGTCACAGCTCAGTTTGAGCCTGCAAACACCTCAAGAACTCAGCATGCAGGGTTTACAACAAGCTTTCCCAACTCAGGCCAGCCCATGGGAACCCTCATTTGACTTGAGCACAGCATATACACAGCCAGGCTAGGCAGAGGCTGCAGCAATCTCACCCTTAAATACTGAGCTAGACACAGGTACAATTGCATCATTGGAAGACAATGCTTATGTTTTGGTTTGAAAAGACAGGTGTCTGTTGAAGGAAGGTGGGAGCTTCTGCTGAAATGGAAAATGTAAACATTCTCCTTCTGAATTATTGTAATTTTGAAATTAAAAGCCTCTTAAGTAAAGATACGGGAATAACAGTTCTTAACTAGGAAAACTGAAAAAAAAAACAAATGCAATAGTACAAAAAAAACCTACTGACAAAGTCAGAATATGACCTCACACCCTGTTGGTCAGGGTGTTGGTAGCAATCTGATTGAAATGGTTGTAGTCCTCTTGGAGTGACAGATGTGGTTCTGTCGAAGCAGTGATCCTGTAGAAGGGTGTAGTTTTCTTCTGAAGATTTAGTGGTGGTGTAGATGGACTTGGTCTCCCTCTGGAAATCAAGTGGGAAAGGGCTGCTCCTCTGGGAATCTAGTGGAGAAGGTGGTCTGTGGTCTTCTAAATCTCTGATTATATTCAGGTAGGAACGTTTGGCTTTTCTTTTTGGGCAGACCTTCTTACAATGGGATGATGTAATTTTTTTAATCACGTAGTGAGACTCGATGGCCTATTAACAGAAAATATCTCTGGAGGGAGGATTGGTTGTGGAAGAGATAAAGTAAACCGCCTAATTAACAGAAGATAACTTCCCCACCTCTGACAGCTAGGGATAGAATATACATGCCCATTTCTAACTTAAGACAGTTTAGCAGTAAATGCATGTGGGACAAAAGGAAAACCTACCTTTCTAGAGGCAAATTTCTATAATTGAGGGCTGGGCACTTAATCTTCAAGTTGTTCTTGTCAGACCTGATTGTACTCCAGCTGTTCTAAATGGGCCGGTTTTTTGGGGAGGAGTTGGGAATTGTAATTGTTGCAATGAATTGTTAATTAATATAATGAAATTTTGTGCATGATTAATTAGGTTCTGAAACAATGAGTTGTTGAGTTAAATGTGCTGTTGTAGTCACTAGAAGGGGGTTTTGAAAACCCAGAGATCATAGAGGAGAACTTTCTAGAAATTAACTTCATAGAATGATGACACTAAGTTGGCCTGCTATGGGAAGACATACCAGCCAATGGGATCCAAGAATTCCAAAATGATTGGTCAGGAATGTACCACACTATGGACAAACCAGGAGAGAGAAAAAGGAGCAATCCTCACGAGGACTGAGCAGCGCACCAACCCTGGGACTTTAAGAGACTTTAAAACCCTTGGTGCCCACCACCTGGGTCCTTCTGGGGAATGTTGAATCCAAAGAAGCACTCTGTACAGCTGTGCAGTTATTTAGTATCTCTGGCTTGCCTTAGAGTCCCACCCCCAATTACTCTTGTTAATAAATAGGCTTATTATTTAAAAAAAAAAAAAAACAGCCTCTTTCGTTTTTCTTTCTTTTCTTTTTGCCTGTTTATTACACCAGCTGCTTGCCTAAAGACATAAAAAAGCATCCTTTTCCTCTCTCCTATTGAGATAAATGACTTTGATCTTGACAAGTTGGAAAGGATTTTGTGTTTTGGTTGGTTAGTCAGTTGTTTATGTGAAAAATGAAGTTCAGCCTCCTGGTCTTAAGTTTAGTTAATAGCAGAAATAAAAACTATATCTTTATAGAAAAGTTGCTTTGATACACTATACATATAGCATCTATTTTAATATTTGCAAAAAGCCAATATTATAACATGTATTTATAACATTTATTTGAGAGGAGTAATCTTAACAATACCAAAAAATGAGAGAGAATCATTTGCAGATTCTTCTTAGACGTAGACCGTAGTTGATGTATTGTGCTGTGTACACTTAATGATAAAATATTAATATGCAACAACGTCAAAGATGTTATAGAAATATTCTATATAAACACAAGACATGCAGAACTCCTTAGAAATATCGTATTTTTGCTCTTGTAATTACAGGCTTTTCATTTTTTAGTTCAAATTAATTGACAATCTTATTAAATAAATAATTACTCCTAGCTTAGCAAGCAAAATATTATTTTATATGCCATTAAAAAAATGCATAGGAAATATGGAAGCATTACTGCAAAATTCCAAGGCACTTCAAACACTTGTCACATCAGTTCTTGCAAGTTCAGCCAAATACTCCAATAGTGTAGGAATATTATTGCCTACTTTGGAGAGGAAAATGAACCGTCTCCCTTTACCAAATACAACACAAGCTTATGCTTGCCAGAGCAGAAATGTCACTGCAACTGCACGAAAAAAAACCCCAAAACTCTCCAACAACAATTTTTAGTGTCAGACAATTAAGGCATTACTTTATTGTGGCCAGGATGTTGTTTTTGTGCAGAAAATCATGCTATGAAAAGCCAGTGTCCATAAAGGAGACAGAGGAGACCTGCAACTTTATTCGAATACAGGGAGAGAGTCCAATGGAGCACACACCTGTGGGGTTTTCTCTCCCAAGGTTTTGGAGGATGCTGCCTCCTTTTTAAACTCCCAGCCATGTTGCCCTCTTCATTTCCCCATTGGCTGAGGTACTAGGAAGGTACAGCTTTCCCAAACCACCTTAAATATATTCCCCCCTCAAACATGTCATTTTCCCACTCAGTTCAGAAAGTCAGGCGTGTTCGGACCCATTTGTTTCAGGAGTCAAACTGTCTGAGTTCCGTAGCAAATGTGCTGCTTGAAGTTGGTAGAGACACAAATACCCATTTCAAAGACTGTCACACCCATACCCTCACTCATGGAATTGCTTGTAAAGACATTAGCACAAATCTTCCCTATCAAAATGATGCAACTTCTAGAATTTTTTAATTAGCTTTAGTCAGGGATTTTGTTCCTCTTCACCCAGGGGGAAGAGAATGGAAGTTTCTTTTCAGAGACTGTTCCCTGAGCAATGCCTGACAAGCTTAACATCTCAGTGGACTGGGAGCTGCCAAAGGATGCACAAGAAATAAGTGACCATTTACAAATATCAACGCCTGAACATCCTCCCTGGTGCATCAGAGAACCTGGGCTGGGAAAAGATCAATAAGAAAACAAAGAATGGGAAACTAATTGGCATTGAAGGCAAAAGGATGAATGACCAATAGGAATCCAAATACTAAGAATTGTGTGATTTGGGACAAAAAAACATTGAACCAATGAATTTCTCTGGGCTTTGTCTGAATAAGTATGTGAAAAATCTAATAAAGGACCATGCGTGATGGAATGATTTTCTCTGCACAACCCAGGCAATATGTGAATGAAGTTATTTCTGCTGCACATCCTGGCCAGAATGATAGGAAAAATGTGCACTAATGTCTTTACAAACAATTTGATGGTTGAAGGTATGGGTGTTAATGTCTTTGAAATGGATCTTAATGTCCTTATTAACCTCAAGCGGCAGGTTTGTTATGGAGCCCAAACAGCTCAACTCCTGAAACAGGCAAGTGGGTCTGCACAAGCCTGACTTTCTGAACTTGGCAGGAAAATGACAGGTTCAGTGGGGAATATGTGGTAGGCAGGTTGGGAAGGCTGTACCTTCCTAGTACCTCAGCCAATGAGGAAAGGAAGAAGGCAACATGTGGCTGGGAGTTTAAAAGGGAGGCAGCATCCTCTAAAAGCCTGAGAGAGAAAACCCCACGGGTGTGTGCTCCACTGGACTGACTCTCTTTATTCGAATAATGTTGCAGGTCTCCTCTGTCTCCTTTATGGACACTGGCTTTTCATATTGTGATTTTCTGCACAATTTCCAACAGAAAGACATCCATTTGAGACTGTACTTCTGTAGTAACTACTATTGCAGGTGTCCTAATTTTATTTTCATTATTTGGAATTAACAATAATGAAAAAAGGAATAATGAAATTATGTCATATATTATATTCAGTTCATTTAAATGCATATTTTAGATAGATTTCTATAAATATACTTAATGAAACAGACCATTAGCATATCTTGCTGTTGAACACTAAAATTCTAAATGTTGAAGCCTTCCCAAGACATTGCACAGAAGAATTAGGGCAGAACTGTTGGAAAAAAATAGAATGTGCTTCATTTTAAGGTAATTTAAAAATGCAATTCTTAAATTTTATTTGGGAAAAAACCCTACAACTAAGGCAAAGCTACAAGCAGGATTCAAGTATTCCAATTTCACGTCCAGTGCTCTGTGAAGCAGAGTACATTATGATGCAGATACCATATCAGCACTGCAGCACAGAGAAAATCAGCTTTCCTATGTACTTATATATTCATGCATGTACAGACATACACATACAAATGTATATGTGTCTATATTTTTGCTGTACTGAAGTACCATTTTAGGTAACTATAACAAACTATAACAGCAAATTGATACATTTTACACTCTACACAACATACTGCATTTCTGTGTTTTAAAAAGACTAGCCAGACACACTTGAGTTACTAAGTAATAACAACCTCTGAAATACAGTATGAAAAAAAGCATCTTAAATAATAGAAGAAGGGTGTGAGAAACAACTGTTTACTTTTAAAATTTCAAAGCTTTATTAAACCTTAACAAAAATTACAACAAAAGAGTGAATAAGGAAAAATTTTTCAGCACTGGAAGCCCCCACAACTAACAGCCACGTGTTCATCTACAAGAGGGATTCTCTGCATTTTATACCCTTAGCCCCTCCCAAAGTTTTGTCAGTCAACTCTTTTTCTGCCGTCTGTTGGTGGAGATTACTTTCTTACATCTTGATTGGAGGTCAGGTGTTGTTATGCCCTGCCTCTTGGTAACAAGCCAGCCTCCTCTAAATGCCCTGACTACTAAGGCTATAGCAATGGGGAGGATAATGAGAAGTAAAATAAGCCCTTAAAACACCTTCTCCCCCCAGCCCTTCCCTTCTTCCCACTGACAGTGCAGGGAGACAGGGCGTGGGGGTTTTGGTAGTTCATCACCGAGATTTTCTTCCACTGCTCAGGGAGAGGAGTCCTTTCCCAATGAGGCCATGGAGTCCCTCCCATGGGACACAGCTCTCTGTGAACTTCTCCAATGTTCGTGCAGCAGGCCTGCCACATCTGCTGCAACGTGAATTCCTCCCATGGTCACGCAGTCCTCCCAAATCTGCTGTGATGTGGGTCACTCTTCCATGGGGTGCAGCCCTCCAAGGACAGGCTGCTCCAGCCTGGAAGCAGGGCCCCCTCTCTCCACCAGATCTCCCACTGGATCACAGCCTCCTCCAGGCATCCCCTGCTCCAGCATGGGCACCTCTGCCACGGGCTGTGGGTGGATCTCTGCATCNTCATCACAGAGGCAACCAGTGTCACTGTCCCAGTTTTGGCCAGTGGCATGTCCATCTTTAGAGCCATCAGCCGTTGGCTCTGCTGGACATGGTGGAAGCTTCCAGCAGTTTCTCACAGGAGCCACCTCTGTGTTTTCCTAGCTACCGAAAACCAGACCATACAAAATCAATACAATAACATAGTCAGAAAGTTGTTTATTGAGAAGTAGCAGAAACATGATAAAATTTTCTCTGTCAGAGGGCCTATATATTAGGGGATTTCAAGGCTGATGATTTTCTTGCTGAAGCTTTAACCTTTCAGTGAAGTCACTTCCTTTAATAGCTGCTTATTTTGGAGATTTCACAGTAGCTCAATAGTAATAGACGAGGGAGGTTGTTTGTTTTATTGCTTTGAGAGCATTTTTGTCTACTCCTCTCACCCTGCTAAATAACATTGTAATGATATAAGACATTACTTGTGTAATTAAGTTTAAAAAACCCATACTTAACACAGTCATTAATAGTAGTAACTTTTCTTAAACTGGGCTGGTAGGTGGATCGATTTGAATTTTTTATTCATCTGATTAATTATGTTTAGTGACTTTTGAATATCTGATTTAACAAAAAAAACCTATTGAAAATGTCTGTGACCTTTCTGCAGGGTTTTGGGAGTGCATTAGAAGATGTGAAAATTTGTTATTGATTCATTTGTAACAGTTTAGTTATGCTGAAGTAAAGTTTGTGCAAGACTAGTATTGAGTTGTGCCATAATCTGACTTTTATAAATGTCAATTAGTCTCTACCTCTTATCTTCTTGATATCCAGCAGGTGGTACTGTTGACACAAAAATATCCTGTATTTTCCAAATCGATAACCACACCTTTAATATACTGTTTTGGTTTGATATTACAGGCAGTTGTATTATTGCATGTAAATCTGGAGAGAGAAACCATTCCTGGCTGATAGTTCACAAAGTTATCATGCCTATTTAATTATTTAAAAAGTAAAAGTCATTCATTATTAAATTATAGTTGGATTTTAACTTGGGACTGTTCAGTTACTTATCATACCTTGTAGTTATTTGAATTCTAAAATTTAGAAATCTTTATTCAAGAGAAGACAAGTGCCTGCAAGACTGGCCATGACGGGGACTCGGTGAGATGGTCAAAGAATCTGATTTTATTGTAGGATACAAATGCTTATATAGTATTTTAGGAAGGCTAGTAATGTTTTACTACAATGGTCGGGTTAAAAATCACATAAAAAACTTATGCATTTCACAACATTTCTTGCTTGAAGAGTTTGTTGTAACTTTATTTTTCCGGTAAACCATCTGATTTAATCTTCTTGCAATCTTGATTTAATCCTCAAAGTTCTGTTTGCTATAGCCAAGGCATCCTGTTATCAAATCTCTCATGCTAACCAGATCCAAAGTCCATCATCTGTCTTGTGTCCCAATATCCCAATAGTATGGGAATCAGAAGTTCTTGCTTTTGCTATAGGCAGCTCTTAAAGCAATAAAGACATAGACCGCTTTGCAGGAAAAGCAAAGGAACAGCTTAGTGCCAGGCCTTCTGCTGGAAAAGTAACTGCAGCATCTGTGGATACTTATATACATCTTCGTGGCCCTGATGTTACTCCGTCATTAGCCACCAGTTTAAATGTCAATAGGAAGCAACTGAATCAATGCTGTCACTGGTTCCATGGGAGCAGGAGCAGCCCTGATGGATAGTGATGCGTGGCTGCTGTCTGTCTGCTTGGGTTACCCAGGCTGCAGGGCTGACACTCTCCACAGCAGTTCCACTCACTCAGTCCCACTTTGCTGCTCCTTCTCTGGCTGTATGATTACATGCCACCATCCTTGCAGAGTGGTAAAGTACTGGACAATCAGTTTCTGTCTGTAAAAGAGCTCTTGTAGCTCTGTAAATGCCACTTCCAATACAGGTGAGTGTACTTACGGAGTCCTATTGGTTACAGACCAGCAGGTCAGGCTGGAATGGAGCATTTCCACCTCTGTAAGGGCCTCTTCAGGAACTTTTAGGTACTTGTATTGGTTTTGCAGAGCCTGGTTTTTAGTTGGAGGGGGTCACAGAGGTGGCTCCTGTGAGAAACTGCTGGAAGCTTCCACCATGTCCAGCAGAGCCAATGGCTGATGGCTCTAAAGATGGACATGCCACTGGCCAAAACTGGGACAATGCCTCTGTGATGACATATTTAAGAAGAAAATCAAAACAAAGTCACACAGTTTTTGCTTCTAGTTAGAAAAGAGAATAAGTAGGTGAGAACATGTGAGGGAAACAACATGGAGACACCAAGGTCAGTGGGGCAGGAGGGGCAGGAGGTGCTCCAGGTGCCAGAGCTGAGATTCCTC